>PVIA01005974.1:0-105523 GCA_004024845.1 Tonatia bakeri | reverse complement strand
GGATCAAAAAACTATGGTACATTTACACAATGGAATTCTATGCAGCAGAAAGAAAAAAGGAGTTCCTACCCTTTGCAACATCATGGATGCAATTGGAAAGCATTATGTTAAGCGAAATAAGCCAGGCAGTGAAAGATAAATACCATATGATTTCACCTTTAACAGGAACCTAAACAACAAAACAAAGAAACAAGCAAAATACAGTCAAAGACACTGTAATAGAGGACAGGCAGAAAGAGGAGAGAGAAGAGGGAATTTCAGGGGAAAAGGGGAAGGGTTTACAGGAACAAAGCTAAAAGACACATGGATAAAAACTAGGGGGAGGGTGGTAATGGGAGGGAAGATGGGAGGGGGGTGGTTGGGCTTGATTGGGAGTAAAGGGGAGAAAACTACTTGAACAATCATTAAAATAAAAAAAAGAAAAGAAAATAGATATAGCTGGAAAACATTAAAAAATTATACATTTAAAAAAAAAACCTAAGTGTCCATCAGCAGATGAGTGAATAAGAAGTGTGAGGTGATATGTGTGTATGTATGTGTACATGTGTGTGTGCGTGTACACATACACACACATATATATAAAGTTCTGCCAATTGTGACAACATGGGTAGACCTCAAGGGCATTATGCTAAATGAAATAAGTGAGACAGAGAAAACAGAGAAGTTCAAATAATTTCAATTATATATGGATTCCATAAATAAGCAATTCATAAATAGAACAGATGGGTGGTTGCCAGAGGCAGGGTGGATGTGTGAAAGTGGTCAAAATGTACAAACTTTCAGTTATAAGATAAAAAAATTCTGGGGGTATAAGCATAGTGGCTAGAGTTAGCAATACTCTGTTGTATTTTTGAAAGTTGCTAAAAGAATACATCTTGAGTTCCCACCATAAGAGAAAAAAAATGTAGTTATGTGAGGTGATGGGTGCTAACAAAACTTATGGGGTGATTGTTTCTCTATATAAATCACTGGTATACTACAATGTTATGTGTCAATTCTACCTTGCTAAAACGGGGGGTGGAGAATACAAAACAGCTCAATAGACTTTAGGACTGAAATGATAAACACTGAAGCAAAAAGGTGTTGGTTTGATTAAATGTACAGGAATTTCTAACAGTTACAGCTGTCCAAAGAGGATGTCTTAGAGTGGTTTACTCTTTGTAATCAAATTTGTTCAACAGAGCAATTGGGTCTGCTCTTGCTGGGACTCCCACATAAAGTAGGGAGCTCATTTTTCAGGTTCTCCAAAGCTTTGGGATTCTTCCTTTCTCCACATCTGAGCTTTCTTTGATTTGCTTGATTGCAATGACATGAAAATTTCAGGCACTAAGAGACAGGGGAAAAAACACAAATAGAGACAAGTTTTAGAAACAAAGAAACAGAGAATTTAAATAGTATTTATCCTCTAAAATCCAACACCGAATACATCTACATTTAGCCTGTCCTGCTTGGTCCTCAGTGGGACCCTCCAGTGGTCTAAGGACCCTGAGTCCCGCAGCCTGTATTATTCCTGCCAGGACTGGGCAGATGGAAAAGTCATTCCATCACAACTTATTGGTCCCATCGGTTTACCCATAAAGAAAAAAATGACAATTTTCGGGTAACAAGCCCCGCCTGGGAATTTTCCCAAATTTCCCTCAAAATTGTTCTGTCTCCCTCTTAAAGAAGAAGAACAAAAGCAATATTTGTTGCATACCAGGCATTAGGCTGACAGCTTCACATACCTCTGTTCCATTCATTACATTCATTCACCTTATTCATAACACTTTGAGGTATGTCCAAGGGACATTCAGTATGTCCATTGGCAAATGAAAAGTTTGAGACTCACAGAGTTCAAGTCAAATGCACCAGGTCACGCCACAAATGACTACAAAAGCCAGAATTCAGACCCAGATTTATGTGGCCTGAAAAGTCAGGCCAATTTTCCCATTCCGTGATTTATCTCCTCTGAAGATCTTTGCTCAGCTCTAGACCAAATGCTTTTAAACCACTTCATATAAACAGTTAGCTATCTTACTATGAAAGCACTCTGAGCAATAATGATGTTAACTTTTCTTGGAAAACATCTTAAAACCCTTAGCACCAGCACCTAATGTTTTCACTGACCGTCCAATATGTGGCCTGAAAGTACATAAAATAAAAGCTGAATCTTATCAGAGACTTTACTCCTATTTTATCCCTTAAAGTGCCAAAGCCCTACGACTTTGGATTCTCTTGCATTCAAAATGCCCCCCTAGATCTATCTAGATCTCTGGCACATAAAAGTACATTTATAAACCACAAAGGAAAGACTTGTGTTTTAAATAAAAATCTGCAACTTTATTCTAACTATGAAATTATTTTTTCAATAGGCTTTGCAAGAAAGGAATCATTAGAGTGCAAATAATCTAAAAGAAAAAATATTTTTCCCTAAAACCAAAGTGAAGAGAATGTGGTGAGCAGGGCAGTGAATTGATAGTGAGCACCTGAGTGGCAGAGAACTCATCCACATCAATCAGCTCTTGGAGCCAATGCCCTAAGAGCAAAACTGACATAACGTTACACAAGGAGTTATGAGGCTCAAGACACTGACATTCTTCTTGTGAAAAAATACCATCTTTCATTTTCACCCAACATCGTGGAGGGGAGGGATGGAGTGGAGCCTGAGAGATGACAATCCAAGAAACTGAGGTAAGGGTTCAGTGCAGTGGGATGAGAGCAAGATGTGTGCTAAAAATGAAACATCTGCATATATTCCGCTGAGGTTACAATGAATGCCTCTTGTGCAGCTAGTATTGTAGGAGCTCCGACCTGCTCCTTGTAAGGGAAATAGTGCCCAGATCAATGATCTAGCCCCAGAGCAGCTAGTGATAGAACAGACTTCAGAGCAAGATACACCGTCAGACCAAGCTCACAGGTGGTTTTGAACATAAGACCTCTGTTCTTGCGCTGGCTGAAGACTCATGAATTTAACAGAACTAGTGCTGGGAACTGAGAAACAGAGAAAAAAGGAATGGGGAATATGCACTATTTGGTGATAATAGCTTGATGATATTCAGAGCAGAGTTTTCAATATTCTCTACTAAGCTATTGGGGGGAAAAATAAACATTGGCCTCCATCTCATATCACACACAGAACTTAATGTAAGAAACTATGATGGTTTTAGAAGAAAATGTAGAATATTTTGTGAAAAATGAAAAATGTCCATGTACAGAACACCAAAAATTAGAAAAACATAAAAGCAGAAGCCACAGACTCAAAATGATGTGTACCCTCCCCAGAGCTGTGCCTAATGCAGCTCTCCTCTTCTCCTAAAGTCTTGGTTTTTACCCCTTTGGCACACGCGCGCACGCGCACACACACACACACACAGAGTATCTCCTTTCTCTCAGTTTTCATTGTAATTATTGTCTGAATTCATTTAAAATCATCACACAGAGCTATCATATTTATTGTGTACAGTTATTTGCTTGCAGCCAGTGTGATATATTAGTAAATGTTTAGCAACCAGCCCTCTAGGGAATCAAAGCCCTGACATATAACATTTGCCAATTTCTGTGATGCAACTACTCCAGTACAGCCTATTTCAAGCTATCAATGTGAAGTTACTAGATGTAGAGTTGGGGAGAGGTCCCCACACCTGGAGGGCATATGAGCCAGCACAAGCTGGCTTCAGCCCATCCTAGTTGCCTGTCTCCCCATTGAGTCTGTAAACAATCCCTGGTGACATAACTGAATATGACATGATTCCTCAGTTTCCTCCTTTAGTACAAATCGATAAACTCACTAAAAAAAGTAACTTCCTTAGAGGAGAATTAATTCTACAGCTCTAGTTAATGTTTAAGATATCAGAATGGACATTTGCACAGTATGGCTCTAACATCCACATCTCCTTATTCTAGAAGTAGTCAGTCTCCTTTTTCCATTTGGAATCCATCCTTCCCTCAGTTTCAGTCTGCAGGCCTCAGGTTAAGCTCCTCACCCAGCTCAAGAGTAGATTACGTGACTAAAACCAATCTGTGAAGTATATTCTCTAGCCACAGTAATTGACTGGCTCACAGAATTGTCATGTGAGCCAATGACAACAATAAGAATCCATAAGACCTTGGTGAAAATACTGAGACAAAATTAAGCATTTGTTTCCAGGGACTTGAGCCAAAGAGAATATAAGATCTGGAGCTTCTGGCATCTCCATCTTGCCACCACTTGGAGCTGTGAATGATACAAATGCAACAGAGACAGAAACACTAAATAATGATGACAATGTTTGAGCCCCGAATTCAGAAGTGCCAAAAGCAAAACTTCAGGCTTAGAGCTGTCATTTATGTAAGCCAAAAACTTTTATTTTCTTTAAACCAATTCGTATCAAATTTTTGCTGACATATAGCAAAATAATTTCAAACTGATAATAGAAACATACCCTGATTAATAAGCTCTCTGTATTAACACATTGGGAAATATTATAAAAATTTATAGCATGATAATACTTTTTATAAAGCATCATTTGGAAGTTTCTTATAAAGTTAAATATACAAATGTTTTATGTCTCAGTTGTGATAGGCAAAATTATGGCCCCTCCAAAGATGACCATGTCTACATTCCCAGAACCTGTGAGTATGTTAACTTATCTGGCAAAAAGGACTTTGAAGGAAGCTTGAAGCTGCAATTAAGTTAGGGATCTTGAGGGTGGGAGATTATCCCGTATTATCCAGGTGGGTCAAATATAATACAAGGGCACTTATAAGAGGGAGACATGGACAGAGACACAAAAAGAGATATGACTCCGAAGCAGAGATCATAATAAGGCAGGGCTACTAGCCAAGGAACACTGGTGGCCTCTGGAAGCTGGAACAGTCAAGGAAGTGGATTCTCCCCAGAGACTCCAGAAGGAACACAGCCCTGCCAACCCTGCTTAGACTTCTGACGCCCAGAACTGTAAGAGACCACAATTATGTTATGTTGATTTCAGTGACTACATTTGTAGTAATTAGTTAACAGCAGCAAAATAAATCTAATAAACTAGCAACTCCACTTCTAGATATTTTACCCAAGAGGAATGAAAACTGATATTTACACAAAATCCTGTACGTAAATGTTTATGGCAGGTTTAGTCATAATTGTAAACACTGAAAACCACCTAAATAAATGTTCCTCAACTGGTGAGTGAATAAACGATCTGGGTAATACTCAGCCCACTGGAATGCTACTACCAAAAAATAGCAATAAACTATTGAAACTCAAATGTCTTACGTTAAGTGAAAAAAGCTAGATTCAAAATGTTACGTACTTTACCATTATACTTATATGACATTTTAGAAAAGGCAAAACTATCAAGACAGAGAACAGATCAGTGATGACAAGTAGTAGGGGGTGGAGGAGGGTTGGTCATCAAAGGACAGCACCAGGGAATTTGGAGGATGGAGGAGCAGTTCTGTGTCTAGATCATGGGGATAGTTTCACAACTCTGCATTTGTCCAGGATCATAGATCTGTACACTGAGAGTGAAGTTTATTGTACCTAAGTTAAACAGATAAGTAGATAGATAGATAGATAGATAGATAGATAGATAGATAGATAGATAGATGATAGATAGATAGATAGATGATAGATAGATAGATAGATAGATAGATAGATAGATAGATAGATAGCCAAGAAGAAGCACCTGTATGTCTGAGAACAAGGCTCAGGGGTGGTGTGAAGTCATGTCTACAGCAGTTGTTTTCCTGAGTCTCAGTCACATTCAGTCAGGCTTTCACGCCCTACTCCCTTTCCTTCCTTCGACCACCATTTCTCAAATAACTAAATGATGATATGAAAAAATGTGCTAAGCTAAACTTCCAGGGTGTCAAGAGGCAAGTCCCAGAAGAACCCGATGTCTCTCAAAGCTCAACCACTAACAGCTCACTATGTCTTTAAAAATACAATGCTTAACCAACTCTGACCCTAAGTTGTTGGGTTTCGTCTCTATTGTTCCCTCATTAATGTTTAACAGGTAAGTATTTCCACAGTTGCATTGGGTTTAAAGCCAAAAAAATAGCACCCTTCTGGTTTTAAGATTTCACAGCTTTGGCCCTGCATGCGTCACCAGAGTAAAACAGTGGCTCTATCTTTAAAAAGAGAAATAGGAAAAAAGAGCAGTCTGATGAAAATGGATACAGTGAGGGGTAAAGACAGAGAAAGCATATCTGTGGGAAAAGTAGCAGTGTGGTGTGGGAGTGAGTGACCCCAGGCATGGGGAGGGCAGGTTCTTCCCTTCCTGTGGCCCAACTTTTCCTCGTATTACTGCCTGAGAGTACAGTGCCTCGTTTTCTTCACAGTGCAGGTCGCTGGACAACAACAGAGGAAGGAAAGGAAAACAAAGGAGAAAAGAGCCAGTTTCTTTTTTCTAGGATCATAGACACAGAGCTCAGTATTTCTATAACATCTTAGTGGGATTAGGAGACACCAAAAGCTAATGTTTCTCTGTGAGATCCTAGTTTCTAGTTCATGGAAAGATTTCCATGTCATTCATGCCACAAATCAAAGAAGTAAAGCAACTGTCTTTATTCCAATACCATGTGATTAAAAATCTGAAATCCAAGGTGGTCTAAGAGTGATCCAAGTTTGGGCCATCTTCAGCAAATGGGAGTTAAGATTATGCCTCTACCATTTCACTGATTCTTAGCTCAAAAATCCAAAACGGCAATTGGCAGCCCAGAGATGCCAGGAGGGATGGTGTCCGCTGCCCCGGCCATGAACTGCTGCTTGCTATGGTGCAAACCGCCCACTTCAAGTTCGGTCTTGACCTGCTGGGCCTAGTTGTGCTGCCAGACTGTCCCTGGGAAGCGGCCTGTCTCTGGGCACAGGACAGTGCTCACTGTATTTACTATGATATAAACATTACTTCCAATAAACAATCATGGTGTATGGTTTAAGGCCAGGTGGATGAAAAGAATTATCTTTTATATGACAGCAGCAGCAGTGATAAGGCCATATTTATGAATGTCCTGAGAGAGGAGGTAAAGGCCACAAATGTTTGGAAAGAGCAGAACAGTATGCTGAGTGATGTGGGGACTTGATTAAACAGCAACTGCTTGACATTAAACCAGAGAAATACACAGGGTTCCTTTCATCCTGCAGGTCAGGGTGGTGTATCAGTGTATAAAGCCAATGGAGGCTCCCCTGGCTCCTGGGAGTTTGGTTTGCATGGACAAAGGCTCATAGCCTTTGACTCAGAGAGTGGAAAGTACACAGTGGATCATTCTGGAGGTGAACAGATGAGAGAAAGTGAGAGAATGGTAAGGAAGTGACCAACTTCTTCACAATTATCTCAATAGGAGACTGAAATAAATGGCTTAAACTCGGTGCACTAGATGAAAGAGCTGGAGACAACAGCTGCACCAACCGTGGCCCCCGCCACAGCCCAGTCCCAGGCCATGACCATCATGCCCCCACACCTCAGTCCTCCCTGTGATCCTCATCTGCTGGACCATAATTAGCATCCCAGGCTGGGTCCTTTACAGTGACAGAAGATGCTGCTTAGAAGCTCCTGAGAGTGTGATCTAGTTCAACATATCCCTTCTGGTTGGCTGCCTTTCCATCTCCAGCTATTCAACTGTTGACAGCTAAGAGCTGCAGTCCTTACAGCAAATGGAGAGACCTCCAGAAGATGGTGATGACACAGCAGAAGCAATGTCCCTTGTCCCTTATTCCACTGGGGCATATGTCAACTCTGCATTAATTCTCAATATTTTGTTCCTTTTGTTTTCATGCCAGATATTGGAATTCTTGCACTTAGTCTTTTTCTATTTTTTTTTATTTTTGTTGGGTTTGTTGAGATGACACTGGTTATTTTCAAATTTCAAAACAGGACTCCCTGCTCTAAATGAAGCACCTTGAAATCTCCAAATGGAACTCACTTCCCACTAATTCAAGATTTTACTAATAACAAGATTTTACTTCTTCTTCCTCCCCACCCTATTGATACCTGTCCTTTTCCTCTAGAAAAACAAGCTAACAAATAAACAAAAACTCATCTCCTCCAAAGTTTTCTTTGGTGATGCACACCTACCATAGGTACTTGACTCAATACCTACATGGTTCTGTAAACAATAATTCGTTTTATGGTGATCTGGGAGACCGCATATCTTGCAACTGAAATTTCTAAATTAATTGTTTCATTAAACAATTAATAAAATCATTTCTGTATGATACTATAGGAATAAAAAAATCAAAGGGAATGTACAAACTATAGGCAGAGCACAGAATAACAGGAGAGAAGGCTGACACTTTTATCATTTTCCATGCACTGGAGTTCACAGAAAAGAAGTAAAATTCAAAAAAGGGGCTAGACTGGGAAGTTTGTACAGTTGACCCTTGAATAACTGGTTTGAACTTCATGAGTCCACTTATATGCAGACTTTTTTCATCTTATAAACAGATGTAAACTTATGGTATCAATAAATACAGTACTGTATTATAAATATATTTTCTCATATGATTTTCTTAACATTTTCTTTTCTCTAGCTTACTTTACTATAAGAATATATGATATAATATATATATACTATGTAAAATATGTGTTAATCAACTGTTTACATTATTGGTAAGGCTTCTAGTCATCAGTAGGGTAATAGTCGTTAAGTTTTCAGGGAGTCAAAAGTCACACACAGAATTCGGACTGTATGGGAGTTCAGCATCCCTAACCTCCATGTTGTTTGAGGGTCACTATATACCATTCCAACAAAGGAAAGAAGTTTGGAGCTTCAAACCCCTTCAATGATAAATTGTAGGGTAGTAACTAGAAAGTATGTATACGAGGGAAACAAGTGGAAAACAGGTTTATTTTAGTAAGGTTTTTGTATGCAGACTCGACTCAGTGTGACTTCATTTTGGTGATGACCCCTTCTTCCTGGTGCAGGGAGGAACACCATCACACAGGGATGTGGGTGCCTTGCACTGAGGCAGAAAGGGGGAAGGCAGAGAACTCTTCCTGCATCTGTTGATTCTAATTGCATTCAGCTGAAAGTAACCCTCATGCCAAAGTGACATATTTTGGGGTGACATATCCTGATCCCCTTCAAAAATCTTTCCAAAACATATACATATATAAAATATAATTTTTCAAAATGCAGGTCATCAATAGGAAGACCAATTAAAATATTGCATGCTAATATAGATTAACTACTCACTTCTTCCTTTATATAGACACCATGTTGGATAACAGAAAGGACATGGATTCACAGTCTCACAAACTTGAGTGGTGTTCTGGAAGTTCAGGTAGCTGTGTGACCCTCCCCCTGTGTCTTTTCTCCTGAGTTTAGTGTTTCAATCTTAAAATCAGAGCAATATGTTTTCTTCCCAGGAATGCTAATTAAGGCTATATAATGATTAAATCATATAAATGATGAGTAGAAAATATGATATATTAATTGATTAGGTCTCAGTTACATGATCCACTACAGGGCTGAACCTACTAAAAACCTTTGTTTTGGTATCTATTTTTTAATAATTTTGTATTTCCCCTTTCACTTTCCAAGTATGAGCTTTTTGTCTGTGTGCTGCTTTGGAGGTGCCTGTGGTGGATTCTATTCTTTGTCTCAGGCCTTCACTGGAAGATAGACGTATATGGCCTTGCCATGGCCTCATGCTGGAGAAAGCACTTCCCTAGTCCTTGACTGTCTGTGTTATGCTCTGCTTTGGCCAATTAGTAGACGTTTTGCAAGCATAGGTTTGAAATGTACTTGTGTAGCTCAATATATTCACTTGCACTCCAGCTCTTGCCATCAAAAGAGAAGGATTCAGCCACCAGTCCGGTGAGAATAAGAGAAACAAGGAGAAAGCCTTTAACCAACCTGTAGCTTGAAGCCAAACACACTTAAGGCAGCTGAACCCAAACCATCAAACAGATGTATCAGTGAAAAACAAAAGCTTCATTTTAGAAGGCCCTGGATTTAGGGTTCTTATGTAATTTTACTGTGGCAATAGCTAACACAGTGCCCTCAAATCTTTAGATTTTATCTCATTTTATGATCATAAACTTCTCAAAAACAATAAATTCTCACCACCAGCAACATGGCAGCCTCTACCAGATTCCCCACAGTATGCCTATCCTAATGCTGTCTTCTTCTTTGATTACTTTAATGTTGGGAGATCTTTATGTACATACACTCATCTTAGAATTGTGTGAAAGATAAGGATTAAACAAGTCCTGAGAGAATCTATAGCAGTACTGTTCAGAAGTATCATACAAACTAAATATGAAATTTTTAATTTTCTGTTAGCCACTCTAAAAGTAAAATGGTTGAAATATTTTTAATAATGCATTTTAAGTCAATTATCCCAAATGTTATTATTTCAACATGTAATCAGTATAAAACTTATAATGAGATATTTTACATTCCCGTACTCAGCCTTCAGAACAATGCGTACTTCATCCTAGAGCACACTCAGACTAGCCACACTTCAGGTATTCAACAGCCACCTGTGGCAAGTGGCTACCATATTGCACAGCATGAGTCTGAAGGTTTTCATAAAAAGTGAAATGGAGAGACTTCTTTGCAGAGCTTTTCTGACAAGTACTGCAAACATTCAAGGGCTTTATCTATTTATTTCTTTGTTTATTGGCTTATTTTTGGATGGTTGGCTGATTTCCCTGTGAATAGATGTTGGACTGTATTTTGCAACATTCTATGTTCTAACGTCAAACTTGCATTCATCTATTACTTTATCCACATTTTAATTTTCACTAATTTCATAGATTTTCCAAAGAACAATTGCCATATTATGGTTGTTCTCATGAGCTTTGTTCAACACTATGTGAAATAAAATGAGATATACATTATATATACTTACTTCCTATGCTTTTCTAATACCATTCTTAAAATATTTTCTCTTCCCTCCTCCACCTATCCCAAAAGATAGCTTCCTACAGCCCTTCAGTTTAAATGTGAATTCATTTCTATGAATTTTTTTGCCTTTTCCTTACCCTTCCACCCTCCCACCCTCCCAAGACTTTTTCATTTGTTTCTATGTCCTCAAAAAGCTTATAAACTCCTCAAGTACCTCCTTTAATTTTTTTTTTTTGTATTCAAATATTCTAGCAGGCTCTGGGTTCTCCAGACAAATGATGACTTACTTCTATTTGTATACTGACTGACTGATGATGAATGGCCGTTGCCAAAATGTTCTCAATGAGGAAGTTCATGAATATCAACTTTTTTGCAGCCCTAAAAAATTCTGAAGTCAGCTTGAAGCATTATCAGGAAAGCTCCCATTGACCAAGAGTTCTCCTTTGAGTGTTTTCTTACTTCTAGCTATGCACCCCATGCTATCAGGGGAGTGGGAAGTCAGTCTCAGAGAGTTGCACAATAAAAATTATTTTTAATATTTCATTTTAGTTAAATTTCAGAAGATTCAATACCTCATTTATCTCAGATTATTTTTAATATTTTCACTCAGAGATTAATATTATGTTTTTATCCCCCTTTTATTTTCTTGATAATGCTTTCTCTATGCAGCCTGCATTGGTTAAAATTCTAATTAGAGAATAAAAGCATTAGTAAATTACTTTCAGTATGGCTAAGACCAGACTATCTTCCTAATAAATTTCCCTTTGTTAACAAATTTAAAATAATCTCAATAATAATTTTTTATTGAAACTGATAACACCATTGGAATTATAATGATTTCATATTTTTACACACAAATGAGAAAATTAATTTTTGATAATGATTTACATTTCCCCCAATTTAGCATAGATCTATGAATAATTTTTAACAACCAGGTTCTCCATAGAATATAACCCTGTAGCAGAAAATATCTACGCCATGGTAAGGTTGTGGGATACATATCTGCAGTGTAAGACAACCATTCCAAATGCTCATAAAATGAAAACCATTTGAGTTTGACACACAAAAAAAGTCAGGATAAATTTATCAGAAACCCTACAGTACATACACAAAAAAAATCAGAGTGAATAAGAAAGCAAATGAGGATGCTAGGATTTTTTTAACCTTTCCTTCTTTGGCTTAATTTGCATAGATATTTTCACTGAATTATGTTTTACTCTTTCTTGCAAGATGATTTTCATTTCTTATTTAGAGTTATTGTACTAGGAAGGAAGAAATTGAGAGTCATCTGGAAATAAAGTGGTACTGAAAGGCCTAAAGATTTTTGGTGCATTTCCAAGATTCTGTTTTGCACTTATTAATACATGCCTTTGCTCCTTCCAGTGTTTTCATACACACACAGCAGTCTCCCCTTCTCCATGGGAGGTGTGTTCTAAGATGCCCCACGGGTGCCTGAAACCACGGATAGTAGCAAATCTTATACACTATGTTTTTTCCTACATGTACATACACCTATAATAAAGTTTAACTTGTATGTTAGACATGCTAAGAGACTAACAATAATAACCAATAATAAAATAGAACATTCATAACAATATACTGCAATAAAAGTTATGTGATTGACTTGAGGGTCATGATTAAGTAAAACGAGGGTTACTTGACCAAGCCTGCAGTACTGTGACAGTCTGTCTGAGAGTGGAGTTGTCCACAAAGGAACTACCAGGTGGGGAGTATCTACAGCATTCTGGGAGGGGCAGAGTGGGAGAGCTCAAGATTTCACTATGTTTGTTTGGAACAGTGTGCAACTTAAAACTTACAAATTGTTTACTTTGGGAATTTTTTATTGAATATTTTCAGAACACAGATGACTGCAGATAAAAAAAAACTGAAGATAATGGAGGACTACTATACACACAAATTTTTTTAAGTTGGGATATAAATGATGATTTTCTGTGGCTTTAGAGAAGAGTAACATTATTCTTGGGGGCAGAAGAGAAAGAGAAAAAGGATTGTTAGAATGAAGAATCAGGATGGCCCTCAAGGAGGAGAGGTAGCACTTACTGTGGTGATAAGCAATTAGATAGCCAGAAACAGAGGTGGTAAGAAGAGAAGGAAAATACTCTTAGTTTATTGAACAAAAACATCTGTAAAAGAGGAGATATTTAATAGAAGAAAGTTGTAACTGCATTTATTTATTATTCATATGTCATTCTCTAAAATACTAGAGGCAATTTAAATAAATACATATGAAATTAATAATACAAGAATTATTAGATTCATTTATTTTTTTTTTGGTTTGTTGAGTACCTCACATGTGCCAGGCTAGAAAAAATATATATATATATATCTGCATTCACAGGGTTTTCAACCTAGTGTAAGACACAGAAAAATAAATACATTGACAAATCTATAATGCTCTGAACAAATACATAAAGCAGGAAAAAAGAGAAAGAGAGTAACTACTGTAAGGGATCAGAACACACCACTCAAAAATATGCCAGTTTTGCATAAAGATTATTTTGAGCTAAAGGCAACAGAGAAATCAGGCGATGCAGAAGCCTTCCTGAGTTTCCCTTATCTGACTAAAGGCAGAAATCTCTGAGAAATGAGAACTGCCATAAATCCTCTCTCCTGAGAAAGTTTTACAGCCATGAACAAGACACAAAGTTGGCACCAGCACAGAGATGGGTCTGTACAAACAAAACTCACTAAAATGACCCTTATCTTCCTTTAGTTTCCTCCATATATTTACTTTTCCAATGTTTGTCATCCTTGGAAACCTAAAACCCTTTTCCTTTGTCTCGTTACATCTTCACAATTTATTGCTTTGTTAAAAAATGGTATATAAGCTCCTGAGCCTAGATGCTTCTTTGGGTCGTCATTTCCTTTCTAAGAACACCCTCATGTCAAGTTAAAAAATTAACATCAAATGAAGTTCACATAGCTTTTCTTCTGTGAATCTGTCTTTCCTCAATCTAATTTGCATGGCCCAGCTAGAGAACTGAGGAGAGTAAAGCAAAAATGTTTTTGCCCCCTACTGTAGGGTAGATACACTGGTCAAAGAAAGCCTTTCTGAAGGCATTGAACAAGGTGAGGAAATGAACCTATGTTATGGTGTCACAGTGGTTGGGCTTCTTATATGGTGACTTGGGGCTCACAGAATATTCCCAAGAAGCCCAGGTAGAAGCTGTAAAGATTCTTAAGAGCTAGCTTCAGAAGACACAAAAATTTCACTTCCACCTCATTCTAGTGGACAAGTAAGACATAAGGCCAACCTAGATTGATGAGTCTCCACCTCTCAGTGACAGGAGTAGCAAGAATTTGTTGCCAGCATTAATGCTCTGGAGTTGTGCAAAAGTTCCTAATTAGGTTGGCATATCTTTTCCTGAGGAAATGGTCTGTGTCAGGGATCAGCTAACTATGCCTAAACAAAATACAACCGTCTGGCCTAATCCACACATTGGTTGTTCTTGTAAATAAAGTTATGTTGACAGAAATACCCATTCATTTATATATTGTCTGTAGTCACTGCTTTCTGCTTTAAGGGCAGAGTTAAATAGCTGCAACAGACTTCATGGCCTGCAAAAATTAAAATGTTTACTATCTGACCTTTTACTGAAAAAGCTCACTAACTCCTGGTCGACAGGAAAGCAATCGTGCCACTTCCCAATTATCATTCCACATAGAGCTCTAGCAATTGCATTGTCAATCTTGGCTATAGGTCCCTAGAAAGAATTAACTATGCTTTGAAAACTTGAAGTTAACAGAAGATTTTTAAAATGAAAGCTGATATCCAAGCAGAAAGCATGTGACTCAAAAAGGATTAATACGCTGAAACCCATCACCCAGCAGAACAAAATCAGAACTGAGGGAAACCAGCTCTCTTCACACCTCCCAGACAACCAGGCAGCCAATGCACTACCCCTCCTCAAAGGTTTTGTTTTGCCACTTAAAATTACAAAGAAGAAAACTATCTCAAACCTTTAAAAAAGATACAAAGCATTTCTTCAGCAGACTGAATATTAAACCCATCAGAAAAGCTCAATTTTCACACTCCTTCTAGCAATATTACAAGAGAGGAAATTTAAGTCCCTTTCAAGGCATTTGCCAGCTCTGAAACAATGCAACCATTGGCTAAACTAAAACCTCAACCATTGAAGGTATTTGACATGCCTCTTTCCCCACCTGATAAATCATCCTCATCCAGATTCAAGAGTATAGCACGTATTACACCAGTCCCCAAAGTGGAGGTGTCTACTGACCTTGGGGTACAAGTTAAATGCAGTAGGTTAAGACTTGCAGTTCAATCAGCCAAATGAGCAGTGTCAGGACTATTAGGAAAGTAGAATGAAGCAGAGTCCAACCCTAACTGCTACAGCGCGGATTTTATAAGATGCTTGTAGGATAGACTAGGGCACACGGCCAAAGGACAGCAACAATATTCTCACGGAACAACTATGCCATTTCTCCAGAGGAAATCATTATTGATGCTGGGAGTCTTCTAATGTGCATCTTCTCATTGTTCGAGAGTAAATGTGTATGTAGGGGGTTTTCACACACAAACTTCATAATGTTGGAACACTGGATGAATGCCACAAATGACAATCACAGAGCATCTGGTCTCCCCTGATTGTGATAAGCTTCCCCCACTGCATCCATTCTTAGCAACCATCATACAAAAATCAAGGGCTAACCCTAAAACAACAAACATCTAGTGAAAGTTACTATTAAAAGTATGCAATAGATAAGAATAAAATTCATGTAATAAAGAAATGCACTCATAAATTTAAAATCAATTAACATGAACAAAAACAAGTAACAAAACCTTTAAAAACAATATATACTTTAAAGTGTAAAATGTAAATATGCATCTAAAACAAGCAAGAAAGTCCTTAAAAGCAGTAAATATTTTTAAATGCAAAACATGATTATTAAAAAATAACTCACAAAAATTGAGTGTGTTTACAATACGACATAAAATTAAAATTAAGTTCAAAGTAGGGATTATATAAATTTATAAAAATAAACCTAGAATTCAAAGTAAGAAATTAAGAACAAAAAATGGCTTTGAATTATAAATTAAATGAGCTATTAATACAAGTGATAGAGGATAAAATGGCAAAATTAAAAAAGGAACTAATATTAATACTATAAAATATTAGGGACAAAAATGAGAAGGTAATAAATGAATTTTTCAGAAAATATAGCAAAGATACTAGATTCAGGAAACTTGAAAAGTTAGGAAAGTCCTGAAATGGGCTAAAAAAAAAAAAAAAAGAAGAAGCAGGTGAAGGACAATTCAAACAGCACATACTGATCTGTTAATACTACTGCAACCCAGAACTACAAAACAAAATTCTGTATTAAAAATAAAAAGACACCCTAAAAAGAACACACTCCTGGAAACACACAAGTTGAGGACTCCTCGGTAAAACAGAAACCCCAGCTTGCCCTTTGCAGAGGTCCCCGGGACCTGAGTGGCTGGCAGGAAGACCAGAATTTGATGTCCCTTCCCCCTGCCTGTCAGGTGGCCCGAGACCCAGCTCCATCCCTAAGGCTCTGCGTGGTGAACAGCTTGACTTGCCAGTGCACATGAACACAGAAAGGCAAACGGTAGGAAATCAGGCCGGAACACCAGGATGAGAAAGGCTATAAAAGACTTTAAATGCCACACTAGGTCAGTGTTTTCCAAACCTGGGCGTTTGTTTAAAATGCAGGTTTCTTCCTGGAGATTCTGATGTAGAAATCTGGGCAGGGGAGGGGTAAAGAGAGTAGATGACACCCGTGACTGTTGCCGCCAATGACTTTCTTCGAACAGGTTCCAACCCTTTTAACAAGTCTCCCCACCTCCAAGTAATTCTGATATTATCCAAGTTTAGCACATAATTATTGATGATCTGGAGGCAACTGAGACTTTTCTTCAATACCCAGGGATCAGATTCTTAAACATGGGTGATAAGAAAAACACTCTGAATAGTAGCAAGTCAGAGTTACACAAACCAAGTAAAAGTTGCAGCCAAGTAAGAATAACTCTTGAAACCTGTTGCTGTCACATGAAACTTATCTGTTTTAATGTTTTTTGTTACTACCAAGAACCACCAGATTAAGAGGAAGCCATGAATATATGTGTTGCTGGTAGCTTTTAAGTATCAGAGTATCACCAAAACAAACAGTGAAAGTCCTTTCATAGTCATTTTTCTCGGGGATCAAATGTATGCATTTCGTACCACGTCTACCTCCTGCAAGACACAGAAAGAATAAAAATTAAGATGATCCAGCCTTTTCCCCTGAACCTCTGTTGAGCACAATGCTATATACGTATCACTGGCACATGTAGGAAATGACTGTGTTTGTACAGCACACTGAATAAACTGCAGGGGATTTGGAAGCCTCTGTGTGGATATGACTTTAAAAATGAATTACATTTTATTTATATAAAACAATCTGAAAGTAAAAATGAAACAGAGAGTTTCGAGTGTAGCATTTGTTGTGGGCAGAGGGTGCACCATTCCTCCATCCTTCTTCATGGACAGGTTTTGTCCCCACAGGAATTAGACAGCTCCTTCAGCGATTGCCTTACCTTGTTTAAGAGCACACGTGTCCCTGGGCAGCCCCTATCTAATGACCACTCAAGGCAAGAATCTAAGGAGCAAACCATATTGGCCAACAGGGAACAACTCTGAGAGCCCTTGAGCGTTCCAGAGCTGGAGGGAAGGAGGGTGTTGGCTCAGACCTTGAATTCATGGTCTCCTCTGGCCAATCCTGCTCCTACCCGCTTCGCTCCACTGGGGCTGAGCGATGCCCCTCCCCCAAAACTACATTTCAGTGTCTGTTTCTGCAGAACCAAACCTGTGAGAGTGTTCAAAACTGATTTATATGAACTTCCAAACAATCTTTTCAAAACGTTAAGATGCTTAAGTTTGATTGGCTTATTTCACCTTTTTGATTTCACTTCTTTTATCATGATCTTTGCTTGAAATGGCTACTTATAATTTGATCAGACTTTAATAACAAGCTCTTCAAATACTTGTGGACCCCATCCCAGAAAAACTTTGTTCATGCATGTATGTAAAATTTTTAAACTGCATGTTACAACCATCCAAAAACGTGTGATCATTGAAAATAACACAATAAAAAATATTTTTTAAAAGTATCTTTTCCTTTTCTTTCATTGGTATCAGTAGTGTTGAAATAGCCTGTGAAGTATTTTGTATCCGAATCAAATAATCCTTCCCAAATAATTGAAAATAATGATGAAGCTCTTATTTGCAGACTGCACACATATCATTAGAGCTGTCATCGCGTCCTTCAGTTGGGTGTCAGCAAATGCAAACAGCAGCCGCACAGAGGGTAACAGTTATCTGCTGTGAAATCCCAGGTTCGAGACTGCCCCTGATAGCGATGCTCGTCAGAAGACCCCATCCCTGACCTGCAGCGCCCTCTTTAGGCTCGTGGGATGCGAGCAAATCCCTCCGGCTGATCGCTGATCGCTGATAAAGCCCTTTCTTGGCAGTGGTCAGAGAATCCCAGGACAGCAGCAAATGCTCCATTTTGCCCATAACCCTGGCTACATGACCTACTACTGGATTTGTGGTCAGCTCTCACTCGGACAGTCCCCGGCAAGCTCTGGATGAGGGCGATCCTGGCTAAGTTTGCCAGAAAAATATAGGACGCCCAGTTAAAGATGAATTTCAGACAAAGACTAATTTTTTCAGAAAAACTTATCCCCCCAAATTGTATAGAACTTATTTATATTAAATATATGTATTTGTTTTTTATTTAAAATTCAAATTTAACTGGGTATTATGTATAATTACTTGCTAAACCCAACAACCCTACTTGAAGTCCTGAAGGCTCTGGTCATCCCAGGCCCAGCCTAACCAGGGATGAGCTAAGGAGATTTTCAGCTCTTTAAATATCTATAACTTACCATATTTTGCCATGTATAACATGTTCCCATATATGGTGTGCAACCACATTTTTCGCCCAAACTTTCAGGAAAAAAATCTTTTGTTTTAATTTTTTAATTCAAATTTGTATTTATTTATATTTAGAAACCAGACTAAGTATCATATTCCAGGGTATATTTTGCATATGGATATTATTATTGCCTTTATTATTGTTCTATTCTAGAGTTACACTTTTAATGAATAAGCACCAATAAAAGAATAAAAACAATTATATAGATATGGGATTAGTACTACCCATATATAACATGCATCCTTATTTTTCCCTCAAAAATTTGGGCAAACAAGTGGGCATTACACATAGCAAAATATGGTATTTTCTCTGCATGTATTTTGGGAAATGCTGTTACTGGATTTAATATTGCCAATTCCTCCAGTTTTTGGAAACACTCCTTTCCCTCCTTGATACATTGTCTTCTTTTAGTTCTAATGTCTGACCAGTCCTTCTCTGGATTCTATTTCTTTCCACACTGTCTAAACCAGAGGGCAGTAAAGGGTGGAGTGTAAAAGGGTAAATATTTTAGGCTTTAAGGGGCACACAAGGTCTGTCACAGCTACTAGACTCTGACCTTGTAGTGCAAATTCATCATGGACAGCATGGACATGAATAAGCATGGCTGTGTTACAGTAAAACTTGATTTATGCAAACAGGCGGTAGGCCAACTTGGCCCACATGCTGTAATTTGCCAGTCCCTGCTCTGGATGTAGATGCACTCTTCCTGAGTGCATCTACTTTCCTCAATCCCAGCTTTCCCTGAAAAGCATCTCCTGTTTCTCCTTAATGTTTTCTATTTCTGCCAGTGGAACTATTATTCCTATGGCTGACACAACTCAAAACTTCCACAGAGTTTGGTTTCTCTCTTCCAAAGCCTAATCATATTCATCCAGTTCATAAGTTCTGTGCATTCAAGACATGAATGCCTTATTTGTGTCTGAAAGGCACAGAAGCTTTCCGTACCTGTCACCCGCCTGTCGCAACCTCATTCAAATGGCTCCAGACACCAGCATCTGCCTTTTCTAACCTAATTTCCCCAATCCTATCAGACTGCCTTTCCTTAAGATGGTTCTGATTTTTCTTCCTCAAAACTTTAAACACCTCTCCCCTACAATGCTATAGCATTAAAGTCCAGGGTCTTTAACCTGACATCAAAGACCCTCTGTGAACCAGCCCATACTTATGATCCATCTGTTTAATATTGTTCATCATTAACACTAGTTAAAGGGAACTATGTGCAGTTCCTTAGCCACCAACACACGTTCTTATTTTCTTATCTTTTCCACACTTCAGTTTTCCTCTGCCCTCCCCAGCCTAAGGTCACATAATTCCTACCCACATTGGAGGACCCAGCTCGAATGGGTCTTCTCTACAAAGCCCTCCCTAACCTTCCAGCTAGAAGAAATATTTTCACATTCAGAACTCCCAACTACACTTAGATTAACCTTCTCTTACAGCTATTATAATTTCCTACCTTGTATTAAACTTAGTTATGCAGTCTCCCCTTAAACAATTACAGACCTGGAAACAGATTCTCTGAATCTTCTTTCTTTTCCTCAAAGCATTCAGCTAAAAATCTCCCAACCTTCTTCATTTTAGGTGTTCAATACATACTTGATAAATGAGTAAGAAATGGAAAGTTAGTATGTTGTTTACAGAAAAAGACTACATGATTATGAGTGTGTGGGTGGGAGAGAAGGAGAGGGAGAGAAAGAACCTCCAGATCAGTCGTTAATTTTAACTCATTCTTCTTTTTGCCACCTTCTCTTCTTTTCATTCTGGGGGAAGGGAGAAGGGCACGGGATCAACATTACTTTAAATTCTAGTCAGTTACCTAACGTTCTTTTATAAAAAAGCGCAACCTCATTTTCTGTTCGTGCCAAGGACTGTTGTTTTGTTTTATCTTGCCTATATCTTTCTTTGGGTTTATTTGCCATATTTTATTTGCTTTGAAGAATATATTCTTTTTAACATTGTATTTAAAAAGATTAAAACTTTTTGAAATAGCTCTCATTTATTAATATTTCCCCTGTGCCAGGCACTGTGCTAAGGGGCTTATGTGCTTTATCTCCTGAAATCCTTTCAACAGTTCCTCCGACCATGGTCCCTCCTCCTGTACAGCCTATATTTTTATCTACTAAGATGTACTGCCTCTCACGTTAAAAATAACTACTAACCTGAAAGTAAGGACTCCAGACTATTAGTAAATGTGTGGTTTTATTGCATGTGTACTAAGAAATGGGTAACTTAGGCAGGGTAGTAGTCAGGGTCAGGTCAGCAACTAGAAATCATACCAGTTATTGTAAGAGAGAGAGAATTTAATATAAGGTATTTTAACTAGGTATAAAGTTGTAACTAGATAACTTAAAAAGTAAGAACAGAACCCTAAGGTATCAAAGAGGTAGTAAGTGAAGGACATAGTTACCATCACTGGAACTGAGAGAAAGAAAAGGAACAGGTTGAAAATATCCAGACCAAGACACTTAAAGGAAGGGCCTATGAAGCTGACACTAAGACTCTGAAAAGAGGAGCCCTGTCTAAGTGGTGTTGAAAGAATTGCAAAGGAATTCAGCTGTGTCTATGGGAAGGAACTGATGCTACCAGAGAGAAGAAACTTGCTGGGGGAGATGCTCATAGGAAGAGGAAGCAAGCAAGGAAAGAGTAAATAAATCCCTTCTTCCCCGTTCTGCCCCTCTAACACCCCCTATGGGCAGAGCCTGACAGAGAAGCATCTGGCAAAACAAATATTGTTTGCCCAATCCCTGCCCCAGTAGCACAAAGATAAGTATAGAAGTGTAGATTTGAAGTGAGAGGCAATAACTTAAGAAATGGCAAAGGAAAGATAAATATGAAGAGAAATCTATTAAAGTGTGACACTTGTGAGCTTGAGAATGAAATCCAATAGGGCAAGATAAGCAAAATGGGACAGATCTCCCACCTATTAAAAATAAATTATAAAGACCTCTAGGTAGGGACCTGAAGACAAGTCAAAAAAATGCAGATAGATTTCCTAACTTTAGAAATCAAATAACAGCTTTAAAGAAACACCACCAAGACAAATTACCTATGATCTTGAGGACAAAAAAGCAAAAAGCACAATTGTCATAATTGGTAAAGTGCTGTTAACTCAAACCCCAAGGAATGCTAAAATGCCATCATTTCACACTAGAGGTCACCCCCGGTAAGAAAATATAATTGTACCATCCTTTATTGTCCCCCTGTAGCTATTATAATAGTGGAGAGCTGCTCCTTATTGAAAAGAGATTGGATTTTTATGAGACTGACATGCTAAGCAGCTTTCTAGTCTAGTAAAAGACTGCATTAAACAGAATTCACTTTCTTACTTTAGTGAAAAGCAGATATATTGAACAGATAGTGTAGGAGACAGTATCCATTATACACAATCACTGACCTATTTCAGTGATTGAAATAGGTATCAGCTTTAATCAGAGGTAGGTCAGCACTGTGATCAAGAAAGAATACATTGTGTATGACATAGAGACTGATATTAGGTATTTTTTAATTGGGGAAAATACTTCCTCATGTCAACAGAAAGCAGGTATATTACATGAAATAACTACACTAAATATTTTAACAAAGTCATTAATTTGGGAGTTTATTGCATTAAAGGCATTTACAGCTTAGGAAATTAGAATGTCATTATCATTTTATGTCAAATTACAATGATTCAAGGACATCTTACAAAACTGGCATTTGTTAAAAGTCTTAATGGTAGGGATTCTCTTTATGTAGAGAATCCCAATTTTTTAAATCATTTGAATACACTATAAATAAGCTGGTCATCCTTTTACAAGACCACTTTTAGCCTATCTCCATGTCCGTACTCTGATATTTGTGCTCCCAGCCTTTATAGCCCACTAACTCTCTTCTGTTACTGTTATTGCTCCATTATTGTTGTTTATTATTCCTTACCAATAGTCTGGCCTTGCTATGTCGTTCACGGAAAATGTCAGCCCCTGACATTTTTCTTTATATCTTACTCCAGTTGACGTTCATGGAGACATCAAAACCCATGTTGTTTAAACTATCCAAGAACCTAACTCCTCAAGTCCTTGGCCCCTTCACTTACTATGGTCTGTTCTTGTACCCCATTTCAACCACCAGTTTACCTCATTTCCCTGTTCATCAAATCAGTGCACCAACTTCAAAATGTCTGCTGCCCCTGCAGTGTCCCTATAATGACAGATAGATAATATTGCATTCTTCCAGTGTCCCTATAATGACAGATAGATAATATTGAATTATATTACTATATCGTATTAATGAATACACTCTTATTCTCTTATCCTTTAGCCTCCAATCCATCCAAATCACTGACACTTCATTTTTTCATAATCCTTCACTTGCCATGTTGGTGCTGCCCCTCACACCCTGTTTAGAAACCCATGGTTTATCATTATAATCACTTATTTGCTACTTACTCTTTTCCCCCACTTTTCCTCTATTAAATCCCAACCTTGGTTAAACGCAATTATTTCCCCATTCTATGATTTTCTCCATAAAGCCAAATGGTACAAGGAAAAAAACATAGAACCTATCAGGTCTAAATTTGAGCATCATAACCACAAATACGTGCAAATAATAACCAGAGAGTCAAAAGGTCTCTCAACAATCAAAATATATTTCCATGATATATTCACTTACTCAACAAACAGAATTTCAATGTCTTCCTTCTCCTCAAAACCCTAGCATCACTATTCCACCAAAACACATATACACGTCTACTCTCAACGAATGATGTCACCTCATATTTGAGTAAGAAAATAGAAGAAACTAGAGAGATGCTGCATCATCTCACCACCACCAAATCTGCTGCCCTCCCTGGATCTGTGCCCACAGTCTCCGACTGTCCCTCCATTATGATGGATGATGTGTGCCTTCTACTTCCACTATCTACCCTTCCACTTGTGCTCTAGACCCCAGCCCCTCTCACCATCTCATGGTATCCATTCATTCCCTTTTAATCAATTTCTCCCTCTCTCCTGAATCATTCCCATCAACATATACACATGCCTCATTGTGACCCACTGATTCGTTTCCATTGACCCCATACAACCTCCATTGATCTCAAAAAAGTCTGGAGAATTTTTCTGCTCCTTGGCATGGCAAAAATTCTTGAATGGCTTGTTTACAGTCTCAGTGTTTATTTACTGCCATGACATCTCTCTGTAGTCCATTATCTTTTCCAAGCAATTGATTCCACTTGTCAAGGTTATTGGCACTCACCACCAAAGTCCACCATGTTTTCAAATTTATTTGGCACTGATCTTCCTTCATCTTACTCAAATTCTTGGCAATACTGGACACTGTTGGCTACTCAACCCTCCTTAAAATGCACCCTTAATTTTTGTGACTCCATATTTTGCTGTTTTACTTCTATATACACTAATCACTTCTTCTCAGTCTCATTTTTTACCCCCCCTCACTTCATTTCAAGCTTAAAAAGATGGAATACTCCAGGGTTCCTCCAAGGCTTCACTGTTCTCCATCTTCAGCATATTCCTTTGTGAGCTTTTATATACTTCCATAATTTTAAATACCACCTGGGGAAGACTATCAAATTCATATCTGCATCACTGTCATTGACCTCTTCATTGAGTTCTAATCTCCAAGTTGTAATTAATTATAATTCAATGATTGACATTCCCACTTGAATATATAATTATTTTATTAATCATAACATGGCTAAACAGAACCTTGATGTTCTTGGCTTTATTTCCAATGTGCACCTTCAGACTGCACCCCACCACCACCACCATATTGCTACCAACCAGCTGGTGCTCAGGTAAAATATTTAACATCATTTTGATTCATCCGCTCCCTTCATCCCTCCACCTTTATATACAATCCCTTAACAAGTTACATCAGATTCAGCTTCAAAATAGATTTTAAATCCATCCATTCATTTTTACATCTCTTGCATCAGCTACTTCCAGTTGCCATCATTAGCACCTACATGGTTGCTGTGGGCTCCTACCTGACTGTTTTGCTTCCACAAAAATCTGAACTATCTTTTTAAAATACTAATCCTCCCAAGGAACACATGACCCCAAAACATGCGCGCACACACACTATAAAAGCCTTTACCACCACTTACAAAAAGCAATATGACATGACCCAGTTCCACCTCCCGGCCTCAGCACTGACCACTCAACTAATTGTACTCAGACCCAATAGCTTTGTTTCTAGTCCTCAAACTCACCGAACTTTCTCTGCCTCAAAGCCTTTGCCCTTGCTACTGCCCCCGCAGGGAAGACTCTACGACATCTCTGTGTGGCTGGTTCTTTCATGTCACAGCTCAAGCTCCATCTTCGCAGAGGCTCCATCAGTCTGTTACATATCAATACCCCTGCTTTAGTTTCTTCACAGTATTGATCACTCTCTGAAACTCTCCTGCCCATTTTTGTTATTGTTTACTTGCTTCTTGCATCTGTTAGTTCTCTATAGGCCAAAGACTTTGTGTTTCATTTTCACTACTATATCCAGAGTCTAGACAGACTATCTAGAACAGAGTAGACACTAAGAAACTACATGCAGAAGGAAAGAAGACATGGGGAGGAAAGAAGGAAAAAAGGAGAAAAAGAAAGAGAGGGGAAGTAAATTGGGATCAATGATTTTTCCATAAAGATAATGAAACAATACTTGTATACTTTCTTAAACGTCTATCTTTCCAACTTCCCCAATTAATTTTCATCTCTATAAGTCGATGTGTAACAAAGTACAGAGCACAGCTTGGCTCAGAGGCATGGCTCTGTTAAATAAAACTAATCTGACAGGATTAGACCACTGGGGTTTGGTCATTCACATTCTGGATGGCTGGAAATGATAATGTGCCAAACCTCCTTGGGTACTCAGTGAACCACACTCTCTACCATCTCCCTACACACTCCAGGCAATTACCCATCTGGTTTGACTGGCTCGCCTGGTTGTATTTGAATGAGGTTTTTCAGCTGAAAGTAAATGGTGTGTGTCTGACCTGAAAGGCAGCCTCTGGCAGTTGTTGCATCCCAGGCCTACTTTAATCTGCAGCCACTCTCTCCAGACAGGAGTCAGAATTTTCCCCAAAAGCAAGTGGACAGTCAGAGACAAAGGAGAGGAAGGGAGGCCCAAGGCAGGAGCCAGAAGATCTGGGTTCTAATCCCTATCTGTGTCTGGTTACATTCTGTAACTTCATGAAATCCTCGTGCTGCTCCAGGTTTGTTTCCCCAGCTGCAAACTGCAGGGTTCATACTAGGTAATCTCTGGGAATTTCTTCCAGCTCTCACATTCCAGACTTAGAAACCACCAAGTGGTAAGCATTTGCTGGGTTGCAAATTCTCCAACCCAATAAGCCAATCTCCAACCTGGGATGAGTGGTGATATTAGTGCCATTTGGGGGTTTTATATTTAACCAGAACCTCATAATTACAAGGTTACCCTCAGCACACCCCTTTGACATAGATGGGTGACAAACACTAATTAAGTTGTGCTGCTGGAGAAGGAAGGAAGGCACAGAATGACTGATCACCCCCTGTTCACCAGAAGCAGTGGTCTGGCAGAGACTAGAAATTCACAGACTTCTGAGCAATGAATCTGAGCTCAGGACACTAGGCCACAGGCCTTTGCTGGAGATACTGGTGATTTGCTTTGCTTGCTTTTTATCCTGAAAGAGATGAAAAATACTTATGATTGCATTCTTTTTTTCTGAATGATTCACCACTGTTAGTGCTAATGCCATTGGCTATAAGAAAGAAAGTTCTAATTACTTCAACAAACAACCTAAGAAAACTGTGTGGACAGGCAGTGAGGGACAGCGTGGACTCTGAAGTAAGAGATGATCATCGTTTTGTGAGCAGATATTCTTCCAGGTATTAAGAAAGCACGGGACTTCTGACCAAGATGGAGGCACAGGTAGACGCACCGTGCCTCCACGCACAACCAACAGAGAGAGACAACAACAATTTAGAAACAGAATAACATCCAGAACTGGTAGAAAATTGATCTGAATGAAAGTTGAACAACGAAGAAGTTGAAATACATCCGTTCATCTAGACCAATAGGAGGGGCGGAGTCGTGCAGCCAGGCGCGGGTCACGAGGCAGAGAACAGAGAGTTGGGACCAGGCGCATAGGCATCCAGGGTGCGCAAGACCATAGCGGGTGGACCCTGAGTGCACAAGCGGCAGCTGGCAGACCCCGGCCAAGGGATGGCAACCAGCAGACCTAGTGAGGCAGTGATTGTAAAGCAAGGCAGAGCGTGCAACCCAGGATCCAAGCACTGGGAAATAGAGCCTTGGGACACTGATTGAGGACATCTGTGGGAGTTGACGTGCACAGAGAGACACCCAGTCTCACAGTAGAGGTCCTTGGAGGGGCCCCCGGCATGCACAAGCCCACCCACGTGGGAATTAACACCAGAGGGGCCCAATTTGCTTGGGGGAAGCAGCAGAAGGGACTGAGGTCCCACAGAGAATGGAGCAAATGCCATTGTTCCCTCTCAACCCCACCCCCACATACAACGTCATAACTCAGTGACTGATGTACCCCACCCTGGTGAACACCTAAGGCTCCACCCCTTACTGTAACAGGTGCAACTAGACCAAAAAAAAAAAGAGAGAGAGAGAGAGAGATGGCTCAAACAGAAGAACAAATCAAAGCCCCAAAACCCATCCTTTTAAGCAACCAAGAGATAGCCAACCTATCAGATGAACAGTTCAAAACACTGTTGATCAGGAAGCTCACAGAATTGGTTAATTTTGATCACAAATTAGATGAACAAATGCAGGCTAGAGAAATGAAGGAAAATGCACAGGGAACAAATAGTGATGGGAAGGAAATTGGGACTCAAAACAATAGAGTGGACCAGAAGAAAAAAAGAAACAACCAAACAGGAGAGAATGGAGGAATAAGAATTCAGAAAAATGAGAAGCTTAGGAACCTCCAGGACATCTTTAAACGTTCCAACATCCAAATTATAGGGGTACTAGAAAGAGAAGAGGAGGAGCAACAAGTGGAAAAGTTATTTGAACAAATAATAAAGGAGAACTTCCCCATTCTGGCAAAGGAAATAGACTTCCAGGAAGTCCAGGAAGCTCAGAGAGTCCCAAAGATGTTGGACCCAAGAAGGAACACACCAACACACATCATAATTACATTAGCCAAGGTAAAAATGGAGAGAATCCTAGAAGCAGCAAGAGATAAGGAGACAGTAACCTACAAAGGAGCTCCCATCAGACTGTCAGCTGATTTCTGAAAAGAGACCTTGCAGGCAAGAAGGGGCTGGAAAGAAGTATTCCAAGCCATGAAAGGAAAGGACCTACAACCCAGATTGCTCTATCCAGCAAAGCTTTCATTTAGAATGGAAGGACAGATAAAGTGCTTGTCAGATAAGGTCAAGTTAAAGGAGTTCATATCACCAAGCCCTTATTTTATGAAATGTTAAAGGGACTTATCTATGAAAAATAAGATTAAAACACATGTATAGTAAAATGACAGCAAACTCACAATTATTAACAACTGCACCTAAAACAAAAACAAAAAGAAACTATGCAAACAACTAGAACAGGAACAGAACCACAGAAATGGAGATCACATGGAGGGTTAGCAACAGGGGAGTGGGAGGAGGAGAGAGGGGGAAAAGGTATGGAGAATAAGTGGCATAGATGGTAGGCAGAAAATAGACAGGGGGAGGGCAAGAATAGTATGGGAAGTATAGAAGCTAAAGAACTTGTGACACATGGACATGAACTCATAGGGGGAATGTGGGTGGGAGAGGGTGTACAGGGTGGAGGGGAGTGAAGGGGGGAAATAGGACAACTGTAATAGCATATTCAATAAAATATATTTAAAATAAATAAATTAAAAAAGAAAGAGAGCACAGAAGTGATAATGGTGTAAAAGACTCAACTCCACTCATAGCTCTGCAACACACATATTCTCTGAGCCTTGGCTTTTTCATTCATAAAATGTGACTGATAAAACTTAAAGGATAGAACATCTTTTAAGACTGATAGTTCTTAAAGGATGATAAGTGATGAGATGAGGCAGTTAGTCCCATTGTAGCTACTCAACTAATTAGAACTTTTCCCTCTTTATCATCCTCCCTAAGAAAAGCAAAATAGAGTGCTCCCTACCCACACACTGTACACCCATCTACACCCAAAGCCTCCTCTGGTTCACCATCATTAACACAAGACCACAGTCTACTAAAGCAGGCAGTTAATTGTACATGAGGTTAAGGGATCTCTCTGTCCAGCCTCACTAATGATACACTGTATCATAAGGAATGAATAACTGACCCCATATCTCCACCTATAAACATGGGGCTAACTAAATTGTCCCAGAGGATATTCTGAGCACAATTAAGGAAGGTTCTGTGAAAGGCTTATAAACCATCAGATGTGAAATCTAGACTAAGTACTATGATTTCTCGCGAGTAGCTTTTAGGTTACATCCAAATACCTGTCTCTACTCCTCTGAATAGCCACTGCAGCCTCCTTACCCAGCTGCTGGTCACTGTCATTCCACCAGCAGGGACATCCGTAGAAACCAGAGGGTAGAATAAAGAGATACAAAGGAAGGAAGAAAGGAAGCTCACAAATAAGACAAATTTCTGATCTCGGCTTGTTTCCTTTTCTTACCTATAAGAGATCGAGAGAGTAACCTTTTCCCTCCACAGCTTCTCCCTACATGGTGAAAAACAGGGGACTTCATGCCAGATGACAAACAAGAGACAAGTGTACATCAAGGTGGTCTGTGTGTCCTTCTCGTGATACAGGAGCCCTGGACTCAGAGCTGTGAACCTGCTTTCAGGTCTGCCTCCACTACCAGTGGGCTGTGTGGCGATTTGTAGGAGAGTGAACTCTCTGAGATGTCATTTCCCCACTTCTGTGGAAAAAGCATGGCAGGAATGGATGTTCCCAAGATATTTACTAGCACTACAAATCTTGGAATAACACACATAGAAGCGGGTGCTCAGAATCTGCACCTGACTCACATTTGCAGCATTGGTGACCTAGCGGTCCACGGTCTCATTAACATTTCTGTGGCCTCTGACATGATATTGTTCATTATTTCTTTGAAATAGGAGTTTTTTAATCTCCTGGAAAGAAATATAAATGTATGTAGGAACTACGTGTTCCAACACATCTGTATCATTAACCAGTTTCCCAGGTGTTTTAGACTAAAAAAAAAATCTAAAGACTACATTTTGAGAAACTCTGGTTGAGAGGTGCATACTTCAAGCTATTAACTGGGAAAAAGGTAAAAGATGGGAAAAGGCACGTTTACTATTTGCTCCTAGATGTTTACTATTACTATTTGTATTCCTAGATGTTTAACAACAAATATGTATCTATCTGCCAATTTGGTAATATATAAAGAAATCAATATCAAAAATGCCATTCACAAGTGATTATTCTCCAACGGTATAGAAAACATTTTGAAGACACATGGGTCCTGCTAAATCAAAACTCTCAGAACTACAAATGGCCCAGACACAGGTATATTCGCAAAGCCCCTGAGGTTATGTTGCTGATTGCCCAGGCTTGGAAACCACTGTTACAAAGCAAAGCCTCTGCAGCCACATCTGACAAGGAGGGTAGTTCCTCTCCTCAGTGCCCAGCAGAAGTAATCTCTCCTCTCACTCATGAACATCTGTGATAATCATCACAGAGAGCCGGCTTGTTTGCTAATGGAGAGAAGAGAAGTTATTTACCTAGTTTGCAAGCCAAGGGAGAGCTTAATTAATGTCAGAGCAGATATGATTTCCTCCCCTCTCCTTGCCCTAGGAATTCACAGGAATGACGAGAGGATTTTTAATTAATGTTTGAAAAGCATTCTGAGATCCCTGGACAAGAGGCACTGGAAAAGGGCACAACATGAGTGTTGTTGTTAGTAATAGCAGTTGTGTTAATAGAAATAATGAGGTTCTCAAAAGTGTTTTTTAGAAAATCTATGACATCAATCACCAGTGTGTTTCTGTGGCAAGAATTTTTGGAGAATGAAGGAAAAGAGAAAAAAGATATAAGAAAATAGTTTAAATGCTTTTGCCTATTCTTTTTCTACCAATTAGTATTGGATAATACTTTGAGGTTCTAGCATAATAACTATGAAAATTCTTACATTTTCCAAAGTAAATTAAAATACAACTCTTAATTTCTATGTTATCAGTGAAATATTCTGAATATAGATAGAACAGAAAGAACTCAGGGAAAGGGGGAAGGGTTTTCAGGAACAACTATAAAGGACACATGGGCAAAACCAAGGAGGGGTGGAAGCAAGGGAGGGAGGTGGGGGTGGCTAGGGTAGGGGGTGGCAGTGGTGGGGGATAAATGCAAACAACTGTAATTGATCAACAATAAAATAATTTTTAAAAAGAAAGAAAAAAAGCTCAGGGTTGGGAAATAGAATTTCTGAATTTGGGGCTTATTTTTTGCTGTTTACTGACTTACCATTTACTAATTATTTAACCTGGGGCAAGTTGCATTGTTTCCTTTTTGGTGAAACTTAGAGATATCGAATAATGTTCCGATGACTCACAAAAAATAATGAAGATAAGTAGAAAAGATAAATGTGGAAAAATTTTGTCTATAGGTTGTTATGCAGATATTATCTATGATGATGATGTTTCTGATGATAATGTTGATAATGATGATGACAATGAGTTGTATAAGAAATACGGCAAACATTGTACTGACCAGCAAGGCTCAGTGGGGTGGGCATTGTACCACAAAGTGAAAGGTCACTGGTTCAATTCCCAGTCAGGACATATTCTGGATTTTAGGCTACGTTCCCAGTTGGGGGTGTACAAGGGGCATTTGTCTTTCTCTCCATTTCTTTCTCCTTCCCTTCCCCTCTCTCTAAAAATAAATAAACAAAATCTTCAAAAAGAAGAAAAAGAAGGAAGGAAGGAAGGAAGGAAGGAAGGAAGGAAGGAAGGAAGGAAAGAAGGAAGGAAGGAAGGAGAAATAAATGTACATTATTTAAGGTGGATTTTTTCAATGTAATTTCTATTTTATGAAGTGAAATTATTCTTTAAGGCTTAGAATAAAAAAAAAATCAGCTTTAGAAAGTTTAGAGAATTAAAGAGTCCTTTAAGGCTTACAGTGAAAAGCAGCCGGCCCTGTCCATCCCTTCTACCCAGTCCTTGTTCCTGGGATGCTTCTTTTAGATTCTTAAGTTGTTTCTTTTGATGTTTATCTCTATGTTGGCAATTAATATGCTTATACTCTTAAAACTTGCTTTGTACAAATTTTAGGCATTGTTTATTCCTTATTGTAAAAGATATTATGTTTCACTACACCTCCAATGACTCCCCCTCCTTTCTACAGATATGATTAGTTTTACTTTTACTAAAATTAATACTTACTATTTACATTTTTATTGCTGCATATTGTTTATTGCTGGACCAACTAGTATACTATTAATGCATTTCCTTTCTTATACAACTCCTTGTTTTTCCTAGAGTTATTAGTTGCCTAGTGTTTATTTAATTTTCTTAGATGTCTATCTACTTCACACTGGTTCATTCCATATATTTGTGCACAGCTATTAACTTCTTATTAATTAGATGGTAGCTCCACACCATCAAGTGTATCAGATCATATAGCATTTCTCCCTGGATATTTTCTTCCTATAAAACGATGTCTTCCTACTGTAATTGAACAACTATGTCAAAGATTATGAAAATAGTAATAAATACTTGGAACTATAGGCCCCCAATACCATGAATATAAGGCATATGTGAATTTGATGCATCACCTTATATGTATTTTGTTCCAGGATTCACAGAACTGAAGACATACAAATGGCCAACAAGTACATGAAAAGATGTTCAACAGCACTAATCATCAAGAAAGTAAAAATCAAAACCAAGAGATATTACCTCATACCTATTAGAATAGCTTTTATTAAAAAGATAAGAGAGAGCAAATGCTGGAAAGAATGGGAGGAAAAGAAAGCCCTGATGCACTGTTGGTGAGAATGTAAGTTGGTAGAGCCACTGTGGAAAACAGGGTGGAATTTCCTCAAAAAAAAAAAAAATAGAAATAGAACAAACTACCACATGATGCAGCAATCCTACTTCCAGTATATTCCCAAAGGGGAAAAAAATCATGATCTCCAAGAGACATCTGTATTCCCATGTTCAGTGCAGTACTATTCATTACAGCCATAGATCACAATGTCTTGTGCAACATTATTCGCAAGACACAGAAACAACCTAAGTGTCCATCAATGGATAAATGGAGTTTAAAGTCAGCCGTACAACAGAAAGGAATCCTGCCATTTGCTACAACATGGGTGAACTCTGACAGTATTCTGCTAAGTAAAATAAGTCAGAGTAACACAAATACTGTATGAATCCTCAAAAGCTAAATTCATAAAACCAGAGAATAAGCTAATAAAAGCAGAGCATAGTTACTATGGGCTCAGTATTAGGAAAATGGGGAGATGTTGGTCAAAGTCTCGTAAACTTCAAGTTATAAGAAAAAAAAATTCTGGAGGATCTAATGTAAAGAATGGTAATTATAATTAACAATACTATATTGTTAGTTAACGATTGTTAATTACTAAGAGAATAGGTCTTAAATGTTCTCATGACAAAAGAAAATGGAAAACACATGAGTTTATGGATGTTTTAACTAACCTTATTGTGGTAATCATTTCATGATATATACATGTATCAAATTATCAGTTGTTATACCTTAAACTTATATAATCCTATATGTCCATTATATCTCAATAACACTGGGGAAATTTTCATTACAAAGCTATAGTAATCAAAACAATGTGGTACTCACATAAGGAGAGATATTTTATAATATAGTGTGTGTGTGTGTGTGTGTGTGTGTGTGTGTGTGTGTGTGTGTGTCAATGTAATAGAATTGAGAGTTCAGAAGTAATTCTTTACATTGTAGTCAATTGACTTTCGGCAAGATTCCCAGGCAAATTCAATGGTGGGATTTGAGAAGAATAGTGCTGAAATAACTGAATATCCACATGCAAAAGAATAAAGTTCTCACATAATATGAAAATATTAACTTAAAATGAATCATAGACCTAACTGTAAGATCTAAAGCTATAAAACTGTTAAACAAAATCCTCTAAGTAAGTCTCTTTAATCTTGGATTTGGCAAATTTTCTTTTAGATATAACACCAAAAGCACAAGTAACAAGAGAAAAACACATAAATTGTACTTTAACAAAAATAAAATCTTTTATGCTTCAAAGTACACTATCAAGAAAGTGAAAAGACAATCCACAATAAAGGAGAAAATATTTACAAATCTTGTAGTTGATAAGTGTCTCATATGTAAAATATATAAAGAAATCTTACAAATCAACCATTAAAAGGCAACTCAAGCAAAGGAAGATACACCTTCAAGGAATGCTCAACATCATTAGTTATCATGGAAATGTAAATCAAAACCACAAGATACAGCTTTATATCCACTAGGATTGTTAAAATAAAAAAGACAAACAATAACAAGTGTCATCAATGATGTAGACTAAGAAACTAGAACCTTCATATGTTGTTGTTTGTAGAATTATAAAATGATGAAACCACTTTGGAAAAAAGTTTGGCAGTTCTCCAAAAAGTTACACATAGTGTTGCCATGTAACCCAGCAATTCTATTCCCAGACACATACCCAAGAGATCCGAAAACTTACATCCTCACAAAAAAACTGCACACAAATATTAATAGTAACATTATTCATAACCAAACAGTGAAAACCCTGATGCCATCAATTGATAAATAGATAAATAAAATAAATCATATTCACATTATGTAATATTATTCAGCCATAAAAAGGAATGACATGATATATACTATTAGTATTTCAATGATGAACATTGGTCACATTATGCTGGGTTAAAGAAATGAATCACAAAAAAACATATATTGTATGATTCTATTTTTACTAAAAGTTCAGAGTAGGCAAATCTGTAGAGAGAGAAAGCAGATTAGCAATTGCTAGTATCTGGGGGAAGAAGGAAATGAGGAGTTACTAATGGGATTTCTTTTGGGGCTGATGAAAATGCTGTAGAATTAGATAGTGGTGAGAGTTACACAACTCTATGCACTAAAGACCAGTTAATTGTACACTTAAGACCCTTACATCGCTTATCATATGCTACGACATATGTCAAAATCTATTCAGAGATTATGGGGAGATAGCAACATGATGTGTCAGTAAATGTATAAAATAATTACTCTGTCATAAAAATTAGTTTCTTAAAAACACATAAATTTCCATTATCCCTTTACAACAGCATAGATGGATCTGGAGAACATTATGCTAAGTGAAATAAGCCAGTCAGAGAAAGACAAATACCATATGATTTCATTCACATGTGGAATCTAATGAACAAACTGAACTTACAAGCAAAACAGAGACAGACTCGTAGATGGAAAACAGATGACAGCTAGTGATGGGGGGATGAGGTTAGGGATGGAAGGATAAAGCAAAAAGGAAAAAGGACTCATGGACATGGACAACAGTGTGGTGATTGCTGGAGGAGGGGCATTTAAGGGGACTAAATGGTAATGGTAAAATATAACAGAGATTATATATTTAAAAAATAAACTAATAAAACCCTGAAATATTATAATAATAAACATCTTTTTAACATAAAACTCCATTGATGCTGAATAAGTTTGTCTTATTAAATTGTAATTTCTTTCATCTCTACTATCTAGATCTCTTCAAGAAACATTTTTAGAAAAAATTTTCATCTTTAGCTTATCCTTGTTGATTGCTTAAGTATATGCATGTGTGCAAGTGGGTTTACTGTCATAGAACAAAAAAGGAGAGAGAAATTCACTTTATAGTGTCATCTATTTACCTGAAAGTTAACATTTTCACCATTTTCAGGTATTTACTGAAATAAATTTGAGGCTTTGTTTTGGGATTGGATGGAAGTATCACTGAGTTTTAAAACAAAATGCAATTCTTAGACACAAAGCTCAGGGATTATTATTCTCTAAACGATTCTAAATCAAAAAATAACCATGCAGGTCTGTGTCTAGGTAGTTTCTTGCAGGTATAATACATTCTAACACTTTCATCAATAAGTCCTTTTAATCTCAATTATTGTTTGAATTCTAAAACCAAATCTAAGCATATAAACTCTAACTCAAAAACCTCAGTAATGAATTTAGACTGAATACTACATACTGACAGATAAAAAGAGAAAAAAAAGGATGGAAATTTGAGGTGCTTTCACCACTGTAACCACTATTTTTCTTTTTCTCATTTTAAAATTTTTATTGCATTTTTCTCGTTACCATTTAGTCTCTTTATACCCCCTCCCCACTGCAATCACCACATTGTTATCCATGTCCATGAGTCTTTGTCCTTTTTGCTCGGTCCCTCCACCCCTTACTCTCCCCGCTCAATTTAGCTGTCATCCTCCTCTCCATCTAGGAGTCTGTCTCTATATCCACTATTCTTAACACTAAATTATAAAGGGGAAAAAAACTTTATCATTGAAAGCAAAAAGGAGAAATGTAACTTATGGTCATCCAGTGGTTATTATGCTCAAATGTTAGCCCACTGAATGGTGTCCAATGCATATTGAGAATCTTGAGGGTTTGGGCTCCTTTAGCTCTTCAAAACAGTGACATCATCTTGCAAGAGGCAGAAAGGAAATGGCACCCATGGAATTATAGTCTTTATTTAATATCCTAAAGCTAACTCAATATTACTGTGATCATTTTGTTGTAGCTACTAGCAATAACTCGCATTTTTACCATACTATGTTCAAAGCACTTAAAAATTTATTTCATTTTATCATCCCAGTCATCATCCAAAGTCGAAAGAGATTAAGTATTAGTATCATTTTCAAGATAAATAACTGAATTGCCGTTTTAACTTCTCAGCTTTGCAACCTAGTTTTCACGGGCTTCTATTATCTTTGTTTGCCCAAATGGTTTCTTTGTAAAATATCACAAGCAATTTCGAAACATAAACCAATAACTTGGCATACATAATTTAACCTCTTCCTTAATAAGCATTGACATAGTTTTCAGACTAGCTCCTTAGAAAAATGTATAATGCTTTTTATAACTAATGTTTTTATAATAACAATGAAGAATGCAAAAAAACTTTAAGTCCAGTTTATATATACTACACATTGCCATGAAAACTCAATACCTGACTCTTAAGAAGTTCAAAAGAAAAAAGTCAGCCACCAACTACTAAAAGAATCATCTTCAACTTGTGTTTAAGCTTGTCTCTTAGATAATACTTTTTTGTGAGGTCTTCTACAACAAAGACTACTTGTACATTTGTGAAAATGGGTATAGGATGTGATAAAATGTGATTGATGTTATTTAATATCTTTATTAAGAAATTATTCAAAAAATGGGGAGAATGAGAATAGGAGGGTACTATTTCAAGTCTCCTTTTAAGATAAGTTTTGCTAATGGACCAGATAAACATTATTATGCAAAGCATGTTTTTGCACTTATTACTATTCAGTAAATAATTATCACTGATCTCTAACCATGTGTCAGATTTACTCTTGGCACTACAGATATAGCATTAAACAAGAAATAGAAGGCCTCTGCCTTCAACGAGCTCACATTACAGTAGATAGAAATAGAAAATAAGCAAATATAAAAGTTAAAAATATTGGAGCATGGAAGACAGAACTAAAATAGAGCAATGGACAAGAATAACTGAGTAGATATTTTTGATTGGATGGTCAAGGAAGGCATCTGCTGAAGGTGATATTTAAGCTGGTATCTAAATGACTTGAAGAAACAAATTGAGCAAAGATGTAGAAAGAACACCACAGTGTTTAGGATGGAGTGAGTTTATAGCTTTTCCAGAAATAGCCTTTTGGTTTCTCTTTTTGAGTTAATTCCCCCATCATCATTTTATTTGTAAACTAAGCCTTTGTTTAAAACAATCTGTGGCAAAGTTGTATAATTTTCTTTGGAATATAAAAGATGGATATGTATGTGAGTTTAAAGAAACTAGAAAGAGCCTGACTTGGTGAAAAACAAAAAGAATCCTATAATAGCTAAATGATAGTGGTTACCCAATAACGTTAAAAAGCTAAGCAGGAGCCAGATTACATGGGATCTGGTAAACCAGAATAAGAGTTTATTTGTTTGCTAAGGGGAAAGATTTAGCACAAAGGGAGAAATTGATGGTGATGGATAGAGGGACATCATAACTCAACAATATGATAGTAGCTTTCACTTGCCACTCCTGTTTTATGCACTGTTTTGGAGGTGACTTAATGGAGTACAAGTGTACTGATCACTCTATAGAAACAATGGTGAAGACTTCCAGTAAAGATAGCTCCCTTAGTTCTGACATTAATGCAAACTCTGTCTGCCAAACAATGAGCAATAATACCTAAAGATAAAAATAGAAATGCAAAAAAAGTTATAGACATCTCAAAATAAACATCTCTTGAAGGAGACAGGGAAAAATACAATGTAGTCAGCTGGGCTGAAGCCATAAGCTGTAGACCTCAAAGTCTGTGAAAGATGGTGGCAGCGTACAGAAAAAAGACAGCAACTAGGCTTATTGCTTATAGCAAGAGGCTTTGATGGAGTATCCCCTTTGGGAATTAAGAACTGGATATATATTCCCTCATTTGTTTAGAGCAGCAGTTCTCCAGTGGAGGGGGTTTTGTCCCCCAGGGGTTATTTGGCAATGTCAGGAAACATTTTAGTTGTTAGAACTGGGAATGTCAAGATTCTACTCCCATCTAGTGCATAAGGCTAGAGATCCTGTAAAACATTCTACAGTGTATGCAATGTGTACACACACATGCACAACTCCCACGACAAAATGTCAAAAGTGCCAATGTGTAAGTAGTGCACTACTGAGTATTCAGTCTCAACAGTGAGAAACCTTGTATTTGTATAACTATTAGTTTAACTATTCAATCGTATATACTATTCTTGAATTTATGTAAAGCCTGGAGACATCAGAAAATACAGGCAAATTCTCTCAACCAAAAACTAAGCCAAGCTGCCCACTGGCTGAGTGATTCAATCTGTCAGTACCCCAATATTGCTTAGAAGCAATGAATAATGAGATGTGCTTATGGATTACAGTCCTGATATGCAATTACTAAACACATAGGAAGTGAAGAGTGGAAATAGAGGAGTGTGAAAAAAAATTCAAAATGAGTCTTTTAATCAAAATTCCAAAACATATGAAGAAATGTTAAGAAAACCAGACAAAAAAAAAAAAAAAAATAAAAAAAAAAAAAAAAAAAAAAAAAAAAAAAAAAAAAAAAAAAAAACAATAATTAGAACATAAATGCACTTGAAATATAATTAATCTTAGGGGAAAATATGATACAGATGAAAACAACTATACTTATAATAATTAACAGGAAATATAAAATATAAATACCATCAAAAAGAAATAATGAAAGACAAGACAAAGTCGAAATAAAACAAAAAGTCATAAAATGGAATTCATAATAGACTGAAGACAAGGATAACTGGAATAGAAAATTGTGGAATTTATTTAGAGTACACCAAAATGAAATAAAAAGTAATAAAGTTCTGAAAAATCACTTAGGAAACATAAAGGATACTTTTCATGTTATAATATACATTATATAAGAATTTCAAAAGAAGAAGGAAGAGGAAATGGTTGAAATTCAATATTTATAAAGAAGAGCCGAGAATTTTCCAAGATAACAGAAAGACACAAATCCTCTAATCAAATGTATTCCAAATTTCAAGCAAAAAATATGAAAGTATTCTTGGATATATTATAACAAAACTGGAAAACATCTAGAAGAAATATAAAATCTTAAAAATTAACAGGGAAGTCAGTGTACCAAGCAAAATAGGCAAATTCATCTATATGGGATAGCCAGTGGAAATAGAATATTTCAAATATTGTTTTAAACCCCAATTGGTTTAGGATTTTATCCAGCTATACTATCTTTCAAGAGTGGAAGTGAAATAAAGACATATAGACTTTTTTATGCAGAAAGGACTGTGAGAGCTTATCTCCCATAGACTTTCCCTAAAAGGAATACTAAATGATATTTTTTCAGTAAAAGGAAACACAAATACTAGAAGTTCCCTGGGTACTAGAATGATTTTAAAGTGAATGTAGAAATTATATATATATTTTAAATAAATGACCTCACTCCCACATATTCATTCTCTGCATAATAAGTGAAATACCTTCAAATTTGGTAAAAGACCTTAGCCTCTCCCACAAACAAATCTTCTGTAAACATAATCAAAGATGAGTAATAATCAGAAAAGTACTATCAGAGGATCTTCCTGGAAATATTATAAGACAAAGATAACAAAACCAGGAACAAAGTGGGATAAAACAAATGAAAAACACTGAATTGTTATGATCATGTATTTTTGACTTTTCAGTTTTAAAATTACAAATCTAGAGTGCCAAAAATATCTGTAAGAGGTTGAAGAAACTATAGTAAAACAACAAAAAGTGAAAATTTGAAATTACAAATATCAAAAAAGAAGTAGGTGAAGAAAACAAAGTAAGAAGAAGCCATTTGGAAGTAGCAATAATGGCATATGAGTAGAGAAATCATTCAAATAAAATTAAAAGCCCAGAATTGGACCTATATAAAATCTAGGATATCATAAATATAGTTTTTTTAATGAGAAAAAGGTCATTCAATAAAGTGTTTTGAGATAACTTGGTCACCTACCTGGATTCCTACCTGGCACTTAGGCAAAAAATAAATTTCAGGTAAATCAGATATTCAAACATCAATTTTATATAGAAGTACTGTATTAAATTATGGGAGGAACTTTAATTCTATATAATTTTGGAAGAAGGACTTTCTGGGTAAGATGCAAAGCTCAGAAGCCCCTAGAAGCATTGATTAACAAATGTAATTAAATCAAAGTGTATTTAATTGTCTGCTTGGCAAAAAAAAAAAATCATGAATTATATTGAAAAGTAACTATAGGCTGAGAGAAATATTTGATACTCATTTCACACAGTGTTAATTTCTAGTTTCCTTACACCTTGAGTGCCTTCAATTCCTGAAAATGGTTAGTGATGCAATGGGAAATATACAAATAAATCTAAGTATATAAGACACAAAACATTAAAATGGTTCTTAAATATGCTAAGTGAAATAAAGGAAAATGTACAGAAAACCAATAGTGATGGGAAGGAAACTGGGACTCAAATCAACGGTGTGGACCAAAAGGAAGAAAGAAATATCCAACCAGAAAAGAATGAAGAAATGAGAATTCAAAAAAATTAGGAGAGGCTTAGAAACCTCCAGGACATCTTTAAAAGTTCCAACACCTTAATTATAGGGGTGTCAGAAGGAGAAGAGGAAGAGCAACAAGTGGAAAAGTTATTTGAACAAATAATTAAGGAGAACTTTCCCCAATCTGGTGAAGAAAATAGACATCCAGGAAGTCCAGGAAGCTCAGAGTCCCAAAGTTGGATCCAAGGAGGAACACATTAAAGCACATCATAATTACATTACCCAAGATGAAAGATAAGGAGAAAATCTTAAAAGCAGCAAGAGAAAAAGAGACAGTTATCTATAAAGAGTCCCCATAAGACTATCAGCTGCTTTCTCAAAAGAAACCTTGCAGGCAAGAAGGTCTTTGAAAGAAGTATTCCAACTCTTGAAAGGCAAGGACCTACACCCCAGATTGCTCTATCCAGCAAAGCTATCATTTGGAATGGAAGGGTAGACAAAGTACTTCCCAGGTAAGGTCAAGTTAAAGGAGTTCATCATCACCAAGCCCTTATTATATGAAATGTTAAAGGGATTTACCTAAGAAAAAGAAGATAAAAAATATGAACAATAAAATGACAGCAAACTCACAATCATTAACAACCACACCTAAAACAAAAACAAAAGCAAACTAAGCAGACAACTAGAACAGAAATAGAACCACAGAAATGGAGACCACATGGAGGGTTAGCAACAGGGGAGTGGGAGGAGGAGAGAGGGGGGAAAGGTACAGAGAATAAGTAGCATAGATGGTAGGTAGAAAATAGACAGGGGGAGCGCAAGAATAGTATGGGAAATGTAGAAGCTAAAGAACTTATGTGTAGGACCCATGGACATGAACTAAAGGGGGGGAATGTGAGTGGGAGTGGGTGTGCGGGGTGGAGGGAAGTGAAGGGGGGGAATGGGACAACTGTAACAGCATAATCAATAAAATATATTGAAAAAAATAATTCTTAAATAAATGAAAAAATTCTCAAACCCACTGAAAGCAGTCATGGACTATGTTACTCCAAAATATGGCATTTTGGCATAATGATTATTTTATGCTAAAGACTGTTGAGAAACACTAGATACCAGAAGAATTTTCTGCCCTCTCCCCATCTGCCTAGAGGCAAAGCACAAAGTTTCTGTGAAAAAGGTGCACTTCTGTACCAAAAAAAGGAGAACACTCTTGTCAGCAGAAACCAGGAATCAGCACTGAGGTGAGTCTGCACAGATAGACCTTACCAAAATAGCCCTTATCTTCCAGATCATTTCCCCCAGATACTTTCTAGTCACTTTTTTGAAATACATGGGCCTTCGAAGCCCCTGAGTCATTTCTTGTGTCTAGTCACCTCTCCACAGTTCGTTGTTCTTTGTTAAATTGGTACATAAGCTTCCACATCAACTTCTTTGGTTTTTCATTTCTTTTCTGTGAAGCCCTAGGCACATAAGAATATTAATATCTCTAAAAATTGTATGTGTTTTCTCCTATTAATCTGTTATTTGTCAGTTTAATTTGTAGGCCCCAGCTACTAAAGCTGAGAATAAAGGAAAGCTTTTTTCCCCACTACACCACTCACACCAAAAAAAAAAAAAAAAATTAACATTTTTCCTAATATATACCAAGATCCAAGATTTTTTTAAAAAAACTTTGATAGCACACTGAAATAGTGAAAAATGGGAAGCAAGTAGGCCCCTGCTTTGCTTCCAATGAAAAGTTTGTATGAATAAGCTCAATAAAAAAAGTTAGGCCATCTCTTTAATATTAAAAATATTAATATTAATTTTTCCAACAATGCTGCTCCTAGAAATAAACATGTCCATATTGAAATTAATCATTTATAAGAATATTCACTGAAATATTGTTTGTAATAGGAAAATGTTCACTAGGGAGCGAACTAAATAAATAATGTGAAATCTCATACAATGGGAAAGGATGCAGTCATTTTTAAAAGTTAGTAATCTCAAAACTGACTGATAAGGAGTGATTCTTAGCATACATTTTAAATGAAAAATGTTAAGTTCCCATGTAAGAAAAAAGAAATATATACAGGGATTGGCAAATGTAGGTTTACAGTTGTTCATACGGAAAAAAACCATGCAGTTTATGATTATTATAATAGCTTTATTAACTCAAAAGAATGTCACAATGACACAGTATACTTGGGTACTATCTTGTAAGTGCTCAAATACAAATAAATAATATAATAATTAATAAATAATCATATAAGAATAAACTATGTTTTGTGTACTCACAGTTGTACACCTACATTTGCCCACCTCTGTACACATATACTTATACACTGGGTTGGCCAAAACATCCATTTAATTTTTCCCATAAAATAAGACATTTTTCATTGTCTTCAATAACTTTATTGATTTGGATATTTTGAGTATGTCAGCTATCTTCCGCTCTTGGCTTCTTGTGGGTAGAGGCCAGGGGTGCTGCTTAACATCTTCCAATGCATAACAGAACCCCACAGCAAATAATTATTTGGCCAAAATGTCAATAGTACCAAGAAACTTTGCAAATCACTTTTGACACATTTGATCAGTCACAGCACCTTCTCCACACACTGCACAAATCTTTTTGTGTGTGCTTCAGTTGCATTTTTACCTTTCTTGAACTAATAAAGCATATGAAAATGTTGCATATTTTCTTCCATCTTCAATATTAAAATATTAACAAAACCACTAATTTTGATAAGTTTTTTAAAAAAATATACACTGATATGATAACTGGTAGAATACAATCTAACAAAATTGTTTTGAATAAAGATAAAGACAACTAAGCCCTAATAGAGCCATGGTACAGAAAAAACTAAATGAATTTCTTGGCTAGCCCAATATGGACAGGTATAGCATATCCCTGGAAGGGTCCACTAGAGTCAGTGTAAAAATGGTTGCTGTCACTGAAGACACTGAGTTCCTGGAAAATATCAGGGGATATTTTGGATTTTGAATCATATTCATGAATTCCCTATTCAGAAAATAAAATTTAGAACAGATCATGTATGCAATTTGTATTATAAGTCTTTATGGGGTATTTTTGAAATGCATTTTGTCATGGAACCATATTTTAGTGAATATATAGTAGAAATAGTCACCAGTTGGCAATGTCTTCTTTATTAAAAAGATCTTTCCTTCCTTTTGCCATTCCTCATATGGTGTGTGCTATGGCAGCACTTAGAAAGTAGGACTTGTATTGTGCTCACCTAGACTCATGTCTGCTCCACCCCTTTTCAATCATAAGAGCCCTGGGGTCATTCTTAGTGCCATATTCATCTCTGTATTACCAGCATTCATCACAGTGACAACACACAGGAATTTGTTGAAGCGACACATCCCTTCCTCTCATATTTTACATTGGAAGGAACACTCCCGGGAGGGGCACAGGGGTGCTGCAGACAGCAACATATGGCAGAGCCCAGTTAAGCATGGGCTGCCCATCCACCCAGAAGAGCTCTGCCTGCCCTGTCCCCTTGGTTACCCTAACTGGTCACTTGACTATTCAGCTGTCCTTATTATTGTAATCCTTCAGATAGCCATCTGCTCTGCTCATGTGGGAGAGCTGGCCCCTGGGAGAAGCACTCAGCTGCCCTGCATCCTCAAATCAGGTCAATTACACCACTGCTCCTTAATTGCTCATGACGGGTTGGCTATTGTGTATGAACCATCAGTAATTTCCAGTTCATTGTGGCTAAAGATTCTGGGCTAATGAAGGTTCCAACCTGTCCCCCAGGGTCCCTGGAACCACTCAGCTTGTACATGCTGCACAGCAGGCCGGGTTCCATTTCATACCCTATCAGCTGCTGAACTTCAAGCAAAACTGTGCATTAAAATAAAACCATACCACAAAGGATAAGACAAGAAGTGTCATGTAAAGACAGTGATTCATTGTCAATGAAGAGAAACAGGGAGAGCATAATCCTGACAATAGCCCTAATCGGCCCTCTAAGCAGCAGCACAGGTTGTTAGTGTTGTTTCATCCGAGGAATGACTCCCACAGGTGACCTCCACAAATGACTCACTGGGCCAATTTAGGGGCTTCTGAAAATTTTCAGGGTGGTGAAATTATCTTTCCAAGCTTTCTCATTTGAGAAACTTTAGTGATCATTTTTCATTCTGCCCTGGAATAAATAAGTAACCTTTCTGAAAACTTACTAACTACACTGTGAACAGTTGAGTTCCTTTTGTCTGATAGTAAACAGAAAAAATTGATGGAAATGTCTCGGGTGGCACATTTGAAAGGCTGGATTTGTAAAAAATAATAATAATAAAATTAAAAATAAAAAGAAGAAAGAAAGAAAGAAAGAAAGAAAGAAAGAAAGAAAGAAAGAAAGAAAGAAAGAAAGAAAGAAAGAAAGAAAGAGTTTCCTGGCTCTTCCTAGCTTGAGTGATACTAAGCTTGAGTGATACTAAGAAATTTAACCTTAAAGTTTTCCAATTTCTTTCACTTACTGCCCCCTGTAACATTATATATAAAATCGGAATTTATTGCCTAATCGAATAAATATAAACTTTCAATGTCAAGGATTTGATGACACCATATTTGGTAAAGTTGCTAACACAGAATACAGAGTGGATGTCCTGTCGACTTCTCAGTTTTCAGACAACTGTACTTGGAGTTCAGAGTCACATAGATGCTGCTTCCAACATGTATCACACTAAACTAAAAAGCCAGTTTGGGGCTGTCAATTCACAATACTGTAGCTACTTTAAATCCTACATTCTTTCTTGGATTCGAGGACTTTTCCAACTAAAAGGGAACTGCAAGCCCATATTGTCCAAAACCACGCCTTTAAAACTTTAAATAATCTAAACAGGCTACATGTGTTTCCAAGTCCCGTGGCTAAAAAGTGCTGATCACCAATCTAGCACCAAAGCCTCCTTTCTCCTGGAGGAGCATTTGAGTAAAAGATCCGCTCCCAACACACACAGAGTTTTCTAGTGTTTCCACTACCAAATGAAATTGTGCCAGTTGGACTAAAATAACCTAAATTAGTTCCTTCTTTTTTTCTGAATGCCACTTGGAAACTATATTAGAATGTGATACTTTGGAAAATATTTCATTCAAAGAAATTTCGAATTTCATTAAAACCCACTTCCCAGTTCCTCACATAAAAAATGCAATCTAGAGTTAAAATGTTTTGCAAAAATTCAGGTGACAAGTATAGAATTATTTGCTTAGAAAAACTAAATGTCCCTTAGAGGTGAGATTACATTTAAATTATTCTCTGAAGAAATGAGGTTAATATTCAGAAGGAAGAGCCCACAACCTTTCCTGGTGACCTATCTTTATAATACTGTAATGTAGAGAACTCTGAAGTAGAAGTCAAAATATTGAGTTCCAAACAAAGCAATGGTTGCTCCTTACTGGAGGTATGTATGACCCAGAACAAAGAACTTCTCCAACCTACATTTGTAAATGAAGGCAAGTTCTTCTAACCCTATCTCACTGATTTCTATGATCACATGACCTTTATTCCTTAATTTTATTTTTTATGATGCTTTTAGTTAGCACTTTTACCCAGAGAGTAGACACATGCCCCAAAAGCATATAGATAAAGGTTATAGGTTATGACACTAAAGCAGTGAGTGAGTCATGTATTGTTTTGTTTTATAAAACAAAAAAATCATCCCAGTAGCTATTATCAAAACAAGAATTCTCCCCTTTTAAGTGATTATCTTAAGAAACCATATAGCCTCACATTAGTTTATATGTCACACGCAAACTTTACTTAATTACCTTAGAACCTCCTTCCATGTTTTTAATAGTAGTGATATTGAGTACATTACTCATTTTATTTGTGAGATTGGCCATAAAAAAATTAAATTGATCCTCTGAATCAGAATACCATCAAAGGATGAAGGTGTGACACCACTGGAGATGTATCACATAATAGCCTAGCATTTGAGTAACAATATGCTTTAAAAATCAGTTGCATGGAATAGAAGGGAGAGCTCAGGAACAAACCCTTGCATATGAAGGGGTTTATAATGTGCCACCCCAAAATATGCTGCTTTGACATATTGATTATTGTGAGCTAAAGGCACTTGAAAAAGTAACCACAGCTATTGGAAGGGCTCTCTGACCTCTCTCCTTCTACCTAAAAGCAGGTCATGGAATTTCCCATAAGAAAGGTGCCCTCTTGATATCTGTAATAGAAGAACACCCTTCCCACCTGAGACTGGAAGTCAACACTGAAATGAACCTGTACAAACAAACCTACTAAAATAACCTTTATCTTCCACTAATTCACCCCTTATATTTCCTAGTCACTGTCTCATAATTTGCTGCCCCTAGCCCAAAATGCTTTGTCTTGTCACACCCTCACAATTTATTGCTTTTTTATTTTAAAAAGTACATTAGCTTTTAGGCCTGACAGCTTCTTTGGGTCTTCATTTTCCTTTTGAAGACTCCTATGTACACACAAAAATATTAAACAAAATTGGTATAATCTTCTCCATTTTGCTTATGTCAGTGTAATTCTTAGGCCCAGCCACAGAACCCAATCAAGTAGAATAAAGTTTTTCCTCCCCTACATTTATGATCAAATGATTTTTAACTAAGATACCAAAACCATTCAATGGGAGAAAGGACAATCTTTTCAGGAAACAGTACTGGGGAAACTGGGTATCCACAAGCAAAGAATAAAATTAAAACTTTTCTCACATCATATACAAAATTTAACTGGAAATGGATCAAAGACTTACATGTAAGAGCAAAATCCACGAAACTCTTAGAGGAAAAAACAGAGCAAAAGCTCACAACAATGGATTTAGCAATGACTTCTCGGGTACGACACAAAAAGCACAGGAAACACAAGAAAAAAAGAGGTAAACTGGATTTAACCAAAATTAAAATCACCTGTGCATCAAAAGACACTATCAAGAGAGTTGAAAAGGTAACCTGCAAATGGGAGAAAATATTTGCCAATCATATATTTGATAAGGGATTATATCCAGATCACATAAAGATCTACAACACACTCACAAAAAGAACCATCTGATTTTAAAAATTGGCAAAGGATTTGAAAAGATATTTCTCTACAGAAGATATACAAAAAGCCAATAAATACATGAAAATATGCATAATATCACCAATCACTAGGGAAATAAAAATCAAAACTACAATGAGATACTACTTTCTGCCAATTAAAATGGCTATTGTCAAAGAAAACTAAAATAACAAGTGTTAGTGAGGATGTAGAGAAACTGAAATCATTGTGCACTTCTAATGGAAATGTAGAATGATGTGGCCACTATAGAAAACAGTATGTTGGTTCCTAAAAAAATTAAATATAAAATTACCCTAAGTCCAACAATTTCACTTCTGAGTATATACCTAAAAGCATTGAAACCAGGAATTCAAACAGATATTTATATAAAAATATTCACAATAACCAAAGAGCAGAAATAATACAACTGTTCATCAACAGATGGATAAACAAAATGTGGTATATACATACAATGGAAGATCACTCAGTATTGTAAATGAATTAAATTCTGAAATGCTGCAATATGGACGTACCTTGAAGACATTACACTAAGCAAAATAAGCCAGACATAAAAGGACAAATATTTCATGATTCCACTTACACAAGGTACACAGGGTAGTCAAATTCATAAAGACAGAAAGTAGAATGGTTGTTACCAGGGATTGAAAAGAGGGGAAAATGGGGAATTGTTGTTTGAAAGGTACAGAGTTTCCATTTGGGATGAGGAAAAAGTTCTACAAATAGATAGTGGTGATGATTATACAACAATGCAAATGTACTTAATGTTCAGAATTGTACACTTAAAATGGTTAAAATGGTAAATCTTATGTCTATTTTTCTCACCCAAAAAAAACTGGTGGCCTGACTTTGAGGTACATGTCAACTATGGAGGAGGCTCAGATCACCCTTCAAGACAGAATTTGCTATTCATCTGCATAGCTTGCAGCTGTTAGTACCTTCAGGATGCACCTCAGCTTCAAACTGAGACCACACTGTTCCCAGACAAATTCCAGCCAATGACTAAGCAAGTAGGGCTATCAGCCCTGACAAATATACCCCTTGACTCAAATATTTTAAATATGTTCCCAGAAGTATATAGCAGTACTATTGAAAGCAAGTTTATCTAAAAGTATATTAGTTAGAGCATTATCTATAATAGAAAAAAATTGAAAACAACAAAAATGTCCAAAAATAGGAGACTGGTTAAATCAACTATAATATCCATACAAAGTACTACCAAACTACCATGAAAAATTAAGTTTTAGTAGCATTAATAATGATGTAGAAAGTTTTTCACTTTCTATTGTTCAACAAAAATGTCATCTTACAAATTGGATTATTCCATTCTTAATTTTTTTGAACATACACATATATATACATGCATAGTCAAAAAAGCCATAAAGATTTACATGACAATAGCAATAACTGTCATATTTTAGAATGATTATATGTAAACTTTTTCTTCTACTATAAATTGCATTACAGTATCCACAGATGATACTTTCCAATACCTGAGGATATACCTGAAACTACAGAGTAAAGTTTAATTTATAAATTAGGCTCAGTAGGAGATGAACAACAGTAACTCATAATAAAATAGGATCATTATAACGATATACTGTAATAAAAGTCATGTGAATGTGCTCTCCTGCTCTCCCAAAATACTGTGCTGTACTCACCTTTTCGCATAAAGGAAGCGCTTTATGGCTTTCCTGTGTCATATCTGAATTACCAGCATCACTGCTCCTGTGCTTTGGGGTCATTATTTAGTAAAATAAGAGTGACTTGTACACAAGTACTGTGATCCTGTGACAGTCAATCTGATGACCAAGATGGCACTACGTATCAGGCGGGGCATGTATACAACACGAAGATGCCAAAGGGATGATTCACATCTTGTGCGATATTTCATCACACAACTCAGAACAGTGCGCAATTTAAAGCTTAAGAATTGTTGCCCTGGCTGGCTGGCTGGCTGGCTAAGGTGGTTGGAGCATCACCCCATACGCCAAAATGTTGCAGGTTGGACCCCCATTCAGGGCACATTCCTGGGTTGTGTGTTTGATCCCTGATTGGGTGCATATGAGAAGCAACCAATCAATATTTCTCTCTCACATTAATGTCTCTGTCTCTGTCAGTCTCTCTTTCCCTTCCTCTCTAAAATCAGTGAATGTATCCTTGGGTGAAGAGAAAGGAAGGGAGGGAGGGAGGGAAAAAGAGGAAAGGCAAAAGAAAGGGAAGGGGAAGAGAAAGAATTTGTTTGATTCACTGAGCTGCTCCATCTAAGTATTTTGATTTTGTAACTGCCAACTTTGCAAACATTTTGTATTATGTGCCGGGCACTGTCAATGCTAGGATCCATGGGGAGAAAGACCTGGCAGTTATACAATATTGAATAAGATGCTGACCCTCACCGTAGGGAAACATTCTCTAGTGGAAATGACGGATCTTTACAAAACTAAGGTGGTGCCTGTACTCAGTGCTCTGATAAAAGTATCAACTAAGAGCAGACAGCTATAACATAATCCAATTTCTTTTTTGCTTCCATGTAAGTTCTGATTGGGGCAAATACATGTTTTTCAAGGACAAACATCTGTATAGTATAGATTCCCTAGCAATAGGAAAGTACAGACAGAATGCAAAAGATTCAATGTCATTAGTACTTCACATGAACAGTGTCATTCACTGTACTTAAAGACAGCACTAGCAGTCCCATTTTTGTTGTTGAGTGGTTCTGGTTTTCTCCTAAGTCATCTCTACCTTCTTAGTGCAAAGGGTTGTAATAGTTCAAGATTTTCCCATTAACCACGAGAAATGGTCACCAGCCACGTCTTTCTTTCTCAGCCTCTCTGCCCTGTTCCACATCAGCTAGCACCAGGTCCCAATCCAAACCAACCTCGGGGGTTTTGCTTCACAAGTTATGTGGGCAGAGTTAACAAAGCTACCACTTCCTCTTGTCTGCAAACAAGGAATGATGGATGGCTATCTGCTAAATATATTAAACTTCCTTAGCAGGTAAAAGAAAAAAAAAAAGATTTCTCCATTTCTTCATTCACTTCCAGCAATATAGGAAGATATTTCTCTTTTCATGATAGTCACCAACATAACTAACAAGTTCTAGTCAAGAGTCATGTGCAAGAAATGTATTTAACATAGTGCTTCGCCCTGGCTGGTGTAGCTCAGTGGATTGAGCGCAGGCTGCGAACCAGGTATCGCAGGTTCAATTCCCAGTCAGGGCACATGCCTAGGTTGCAGGCCATGTTCCCCAGCAACCGCACACTGATGTTTCTCTCTCTCTCTCTCTCTCTCCCTCCCTTCCCTCTCTAAAAATAAATAAATAAAATCTTTAAAAAAAAAACATAGTGCTTCCATTCATTCATTCTACAAATATTTAATGAGTACACATTAATTGGCAAAGCTCTGTGCTATAAGCTGGAGATCCAAAATAAATAAAGTATAGTTCTGATACTTGGGAACTTATGATACTGTAGGAGAAAGAGACATTAAAACAAATCATTGAATAAAGTATTATATGTTCTAATAAACATAATATACAGAGTAACAATTATAAATATTTTCTATTGAGAGCTTGTTATATAATTACTCTGATAAATACATACATGAACTAAAACCAGTCAGTCCTTACAACAAGCATCCCCATGCAATAGGGATACTTTCCCGACCCCATGTGAAACAATTCTAGGACATTTTTCTGCTTATGTGCTAAAAATACTAGGACCAAGTAAGATGAAGTACTTTTGTTCCATGAACTATTTGCTCCTGCAAGATCAGACTGTGAGCTAATTAAAATAGCTTACTTATGAAAACTAAACTTACTCATCAGACCTTGCTTTAAGATTTTTGCCTTGTGACATACACCAATGGAAAGTAATTTTATCATAGACACTGCCCAACTCTGGCCAATTCTGTGCCTTGAAAGACCCACCTTAAAATCATGAAGCTTGGGCCCTAAAACACTACACATACCTTACCTTCATTTATTCATTTTGTGATACTACTAAAAATTGTCAAATTGGCCTTCTCCCTTACTTCAGAAGACCTAATGAGCTTAGCTTTGCTCGATCAAAGGGTGTTTCTGGTCTCTGTTGAGAGATCAGTGATCAGTAATTGATATTATAGTCATCATTTCACATTTGTATCAGGATTTATGTGATTAACATAAACCTTATATTTCTATCCATTCTCCCATTTATAGTGGATTAAAAGAGATGATATTTTATTGGGAAGTGTGTGAAGGAAGGTCACAGTGGAGGTGTTATTTGAGCCGAGTTTTAAAAGACCAACTATTGAAGTATTTTTCAAGAGAGGAAACCTTATTTGTGTGCAAAAGGACAGAGACATGAATTTGTAAGATAGACAAAAATAACTTAAAATCACAGAACAGGGCTTGAACCAAGAGTACGTATGAGAGGTCTTCCAGGTGAGAAAGCTGAAAACCTAGGTGGGGCCAGATCACAAAGGGTCCTGCTGTCCTCCCAAGAGTTTTAATTTGATCTTATAGGCAATGGGAAAACACAAAATGATTTTTTAACCAGGTAGTGATATAATCAGTATATTTTCACAAAGTTTATTCTGGGTGCAGGGTGGAAAACTTGATCTGGAAGGCATATAACTAGAAACAAGGAGACTCTTTAGGAAGCTGCTTTGATAGCCTAGAAGAGATTCTGGTGACCTGGATGATGTTAACAGCAGAGGAGCAAAGAAGATGGGACATAGGAAAGAAACAAACGCCGCAGGACTTGATTGTTAATGAGCTGCTGTTAGTAAGGGTAAAAGAAGAGTTTAGGTGATGCCAGGTTTCCAACTTAAGTTAAAGGATACAAAGTCACGCCATTTCAAAGATGGAAATTTTGAGGATTAAATCTTTTTTGGAAAAGCAAAACAGACACATTCAGGTATAGACATATTTCTAGACATATTTAGTCATAAGTATCTATGGAATATCTGGATAGGAAGGTGGTTAATGCTGGGATCTCTGAGAGACCCAATAAATAGCACCCTTTCTTCCCTGAGCAAATGAAGAAATAAGAAGTAGAGCAAGACTGATGAGAGACAAATACCAACTTTTCTAGCAATAGAGACCAAGAAGGAAGACACTGTCTTAGGTTTGTTATCCAATGGGCCTGCTAACAGGACCACAGAAACAGGTAGACAGAGCAGCCCTGCCACTGGCCCGGGACCCATGAGTCAGGCAAAGAGGCTGAGAAAGGGCAGTCACAAGTAAGTTAAAGCTGCCAAGAGAAAGTGGTACCACAAACACCAGAACAGGGAAGAATCCAGAAGGAAGGATGATGCAATGTTAAATACTGTGTAGGTCAAGCAAGATGAGGCCTGGAAAAGTACAACGGGACTGGACATTTGGGACATGGCAATCTGAGAGCAGGGGATTAAGGATTGAAAAGTCAGGTGATCTTGTAATCTATAAGGCCATGGAGGTATTGAACAACCATGGGCCTCACTCAGGGGAGCTATAGTAGAATATATGGACTCATCAAGGCAAGGGTCTTGGCTAATTCTTATATCCTTCTTTATATATATTACATCCTTCCAAGACAGAAAAGCTGGAACAAACTTATAACCAGCTCTCCTTATTTAATGGGTAAAACCAGATGATTTAAAGTTTGGTACCAAGCTACTTCTAAAGCTCTAAGAATTTATGAGTATAACAGCAAATTAATAATACTAGAGAGAAAAAGCCCCCAGAAGTGCTTTTGAAGATGACAAAACTATGGGACCTCTTTAGAAGATGCAATTTAGGGAAGACACTTGTAATGACAATAACTTTGCTCTTTGCTCTAAGATAAGTGTTTTTTCCTTCCTGCTTCAGAAAAAATGTTTTTAGCCAAAGACATGCAAGTATCATCCTGATGGGACTCTGGTCTACTTGCTTCCTACATCCCTTCATCTATCCTATTTTCTATCCTGCAAGTCTCCAAACTATGATCAGTGGGCTAAAATGAACTTCCACTCATTTTTGTGAATAAAGTTTTATTGGGAGCACAGCCACATTCATTCACTTAGGTATTGACTATGAATATCTTCAACACAGATCATATAACTCACAAAACCCAAATATTTGCTGTCTGGCCCTTTATAGAAAAAGTTTGCTGACCCATGTGGTCTAGCCTATTTTTCCTCATACATGTACTTTGATTTCTTCCTTCTTATCCTTGCTTAATCTATTCTCACTTTGTGGAATACCCTTCAAATGCTGTATATCCTTCAGGAGCTAGCTTCTTATAATGCAATTTCTTCCATAGATCAATCAAGATCAGTTCCCTGATGTTTCTCCCTGCAAGGCTTTGCTGCTGTTTCTGAATTCCCATATCTAAAGTGTGTGGCACACATTGGAGGATCAATCAGTAATTGTTGAAAGAATAGAGGAAGGGGTCTATTTTAATGTGTTCTCCAATCTTTTGTTTTAATTATGTACACATCTCTAGCACTTCTGTCTTGAGGTAAATCAGCCTAATACTTCTCAAACCATTTAACACTATATGATGCGATGGGTGTTTAATGAAGGAAGGGCTCAGAAGCTAGAAAATGGGTAAAGTATGAATTAGTCAGTGGAAAGAATTTTTTAGGAGATCGCACCATTCTAAATATTGAATGCTTGTCCAAAATAAACACAGATTCTAAAATCTATGCAGGGCCCTCACATCATTAGCTTTTATATGGATTTCTGCAATGGAAACATTGCCTGCTCTTTATTCTGCTCCCTGGTATTTGATACAGCTGAGCAGGAATCATGTGACAGAGAAATGAGAATTAATGAGAATATTTGGGAGCTTGAGACTCTCAAGTGAGCTGAGAATCCAGGGAGATATGAAATATGCCATATCCTCATGGGTCATGAATCTAAAAACAAAACCCAACTTACTTTTGGCTTGGATTGAGCAAAACCTAAAAATAAAAAACCAGGACTTGATTTTTTTTAATTTTTCACTGTAAAAGATACAAAAGATAACATGTACCTTTTTAACTATTCTTAACTATACAGTTTAGTGGCATTGAATACATCTGCATTGTTGTACAACTGTTAATACCACCCGTCTCCAGAACTCTTTCATTTTCCCAGACTGAACTATTTAATTTCAACACTTGATTTGCACATTTGGAATCTGGATTTTCTCAGATATTGTCATGAGACAGTCTGTGGCCTCATCAGTTCATTAACTCAAGTCACTCAGTAACTCTCCCCAAGTATAAATCAAACATACAGAATATGATCTAGCTGGTTGTTTAGAAAGAATTCAAGACAATGAAATTTCAGGAGAAATCATTATTCAGTGTGCTAAGGCTCTAAGGAGATTCACAGGGTACACAGTCTCCATCATTCCTTAATGGCTAGGATTGGGGTTGTTTGGTGTTTTAATTATTAAACAGAATTAACAAGAAATACATTTCATGCAAGCAGCAGCAGCTACTCCCCAAATCATTCCCAGTGCCGCGCTATACTCATTTCCTGTTAACAGATATTCCCATGTGTCAAAAACATAGTCCCAGTAGAGGATTCTGTATCTTCCAACCCAGTATTTCCAGAAACACAATCTTCTTGGCTAACGTAGCAATCGCCGCAGGGTGTCCCACAAGGGGGCCACTCTTCACCTTGTAACGTCTAACCGCTGGAGTGTTTGTGTGGCGAAGATTGATTTACAAACCAAGGTGTCTGGTCCCGAGGGCCACTCGCTTCACTCTAGCCTTCAAGAATTGTATTTCACAGTCCCAGTTAACTCACTTGGGTAAACAATCAAATTGAGCTCCAGAATTGCCCAGGAAGCAGAAGGTTTGGCAGCCATAGAGCTGGGATGCCGGCTCTGAGGGTTTAAGGCAGGGCAGATGTATCTGGACGTAGCACTGACTCTAGCCAGGTTTCTTGATTGACAAGTGCTTGGTTTTTGGCTCCTTGTTTACATCATCAGACAACTCAGGTCATTAATCACTCTCTAGGTTCCAGTCTTCAATCCAGAAAGACTGTGCTTATTAAACAGAAGGTCAAATTCTGGAAGGAGCTGGTTGGAGAAGTGTTCAATAGTTTTCCAGTACTAAGGGTCTGTGGGTAGAGCTTGGGCAATTTAAACGAACCAAGGGGAGTGGATTGGCTTCCACAAAGCCCTTGCTCCCCTCAGCCCTGGAGTTGGGCCTGGTGCAGGGCTGCTTCAGACCGGGGCAGGGCACCTCTGAAAAGTGGCTGGTGGAAGTCAGGTCGAGGAAGTGCTGCAGGATGCTATGAAGGCTGCCAGGGAAGAAGCCTGAGCTGATGCCATTCAAGGTTCTAAGTCCTCTTCATTCAAAAGAGTGTCTTAATATGTTAAAATGACTAAAGGAAATGTAGGTGATACAAGCAAACTTTACTTAATACTTCATGAAGTGAGCAGTTTCCAACTATCAAACATCTAAAGAACTACAAAATGGGGCAGAGCACAGGAAGCTTTTATAAGATAAAGAAAGATTAGGAGGAAGGAAGAGAAAAACAGAAAATGAGTAAGGAACGTGGAAGTAAGCATAGAGCCCATGGCTGGCTTGGCATTCGGGGAAGAGCGGACTGGCTGTACTGAGCTTCGGGCCGATCGGAGCGTTTACAGGAACAGGACAGTTATCTCAGTTGGTTTGCTACTGTGGCACCCAGGGCAAGAGTGGCTCCATCTTGAGTCTAGAAAATTATTTCAACATATATATTTAAACTTATATAAATGTACATATTTTGTGGATAAAATATGTATTTTATATTTGGAGGAATCCACATGAGTTTTCCTCATTTTAAACAATTCTACTACAAAACAAACAAATACAAGCCTCTGATAAGAAAATAGAGACTTCTGGTGCAAAAGACCCAGCAAGTTCATACACCCTGAGTGAAAGCCAGGGATTAGAATCCACGCCCTCCTAACTTCCCACATACTGCTTTCTCTCAGCCCAGCTCCTGCTGCACAGTGTGCCCTTTTAACTTTAGAATGCAGGGTGGCTACACCATTTACCATGTTCTGGTCTCAATTCTCGTTCAGCATGAACAGCAGGAGAAAATGAAACCTTTGCAAGAAGCAGAAACAATCTGCTGTGGACATCCTAGAAATCAATGGCACACCCAGAACAACCACAAACAAGCTTGCCTCAGAATCCACTGTTCTCTGCCCTGAACTCACTTTCGCCTGTCTATGAGCCATGCACTGTCTTCCTGATTCTCCAAGATGTACAGGGTGTGCAGGGCAATTCTGACCCCAGGAGTTTTCCAAAATTATCCCTATGCCTGTGCCCCAAGGAGCTCTGGGGCTTCAATACCTTCCCAGCTACTGTATTCTTAAACACAGACTTGTTTTTGTTTTTGTTTTTTTTCCATACAATTGAAAGGCTAGGCCCTTGAGACTGGGACTGCCTCCCCCCTTAGATGTTCCTACTGAAGCCCTGAATAAACTGTGGGTGTTTCCTAAATAATCAGTATTCAATGCCATGGTCAGTTACTGAGAGCAAGGAGGAGATGTTTCATAGGAGGATTGTCCTGTTCTTTCAGAGAAGAAAAGAACCTCACATAGAGTGGTCCCCAGGTCCTCCTTTTCACTGCATAATTCTCACAAGTCCATGAACTATTTTTTTCTGCCTACATTTAAGAGAATGCACTGATTTAACCAACCAGTAGGAGGGAAAATGTGTCACCCAGAATACTCCTTCTCCCATTCAAGTAAAGATAGAAGGATTCAAAGCACCACCACCCAAAGACAGTGAAGACTTAGTCCAATTCTTTGATTTTTACAGTCATGTAAGCTTGAGAGTTTCCTAGAGATTACCCAGAGATTCTTTTTTTAAAAAACCTTTTTAGTTATTTATTTTTAGAGAGAGGGAAAGAGAGGGAGAAGGTGAGGGAGGGAAACATCAATGTGCAAGAGAAACATGGATCAGTTGCTTCTCACAAGCTTCCAACCCAGGACCTGGCCCACAACCTAGGCATGTACCCTGACCAGGAATCAAACCGGCAACCTTTCAGTCCACAGGCTGGTGCTTACTCCACTGAGCAACACCAGCCAGGGCAAGATTACCCAGAAATTCTAAGTTGTCTATGATAGAATCCATTTCCCATTCATAGATCTTGCCACCACACCCCATGACAAGATCAGGATGACACACTCTCCCAGTTTGCCTGGGGCTATCTCAGATGATGTATGATGTCCCAGTATAGTTACTAATAGTGCTTCTGTCACTCTCCAAAGTATTCCAATGAAGACAATAAATGACACGGTCACACCTCCTAAGGATGTCTGTCCACTGGGTTTCTAACAAAGATGCATAAAGCCCACAGGAGGAAGTCAGAAGTGTACACAGCATTAGTCCTTGGATGGAGCACTCAGAAAATTGGACTCTCTTCAATATTTGTAGTTCCTGATTCTTTGAGATATTCAAGGTGACATCAGAATTTCCCCCAAAAGTATCCTCACACCTGAGCACAGACCTCATGTTGACGTGCATGTTCATCAAACTCGCAGAGACATCCATGATCCAAGACTGGCGAACAATCACTCATCCAGTTTATGACCCCAGTCCCTAGGCAAGCATCCCAGAGACAATCAGCCAGGCGCCCCCTGCCTTCTCTTCTCAATGCACCAAACCATTCCCATGAAACCCCAACCTTTCCAAACGAGCCTGCTTCTTGTTGTATTTTTTGTACTAACTCCCTAGGGCCTCACACTTTGGCAAGATTCTGTTAGGTTTGTCATGTTTCAGATGTGTAATGATTAAGAATCTTAGAGGGCAAGGGAGTAGGAGGGGGAGACAAAGCAGAGGAGGTGTTGGGAGGGGAAACAGGAGGAGGAGCAATTGGGGAGGAGGAACAGAATGAGGAGGAGGAAGTATTGTTAACAACAGGACCACTGGGACAATCAGTCATGGGAATGATTTCAGTTTAAGCAACAAAGACTGTTTTGTTTCCCCGAACTCTCAACTGAGCAGCATTTGGCTGCAACAGAAGAAAGGGATCCCTGGGGAAAGTCGGAGGCTGGGTATTCAGCTGACTCCCTCCTCACCACAGGCTGTCACCTTGTCAGGAGCTCATAAACCAGGCAGAGTGGGGTTCAGTCCCTGCCAGGGTGGAACCACCAAGGGAGACCTGAGGTGCTGCAGGTGTTTGGGGCGATGCTAAGGGAGTCTCTCTCTTCCTTCTGAACCTCTCCCTGGGAGACCCACGCCCCTGGAGATGCTGCCTTTTCTCAGAGAGACATGAAATAAGGTTCAGACCACTTGGGATGTTAAAAATCCCAAGGCAACTTGCAGAGGCAAGAAAGTAGTAAGAGGAGATGGGCTTTTAACTGCGGGACACTCCCTGCTGGCTCCCTTCTGAGGTGGAGCACACCCATGTTCTTCTCTCACCTGCCTTCCTTCAAAATGAAAAGCTGCTCACTTAAGAAACGGGGACACAGTTTGCCACTGGAAGGATTGCTGTGAGGACCTGGGACAACACAAAAATGGAGCATTCTCACTATGTCTGACACTTGGTGGCACTGAATGGCAGCTCTCATTAGTGTTCTGCGTTGATTCTTTAAAAGCAGTAAATGACTTCTTAGAAAGAAGCAGCATTACCAGCCAGCTTGTTTTAAAAACTAGGTGCACTCAGTCAGGTGACTGAAGCAACAGTATGCCCTGGTCTGGCTGAGAGCACTTTCTAGCACTCCCCGTTCCCAAAATTAGCATGTCCAAACTTAAAAAGTAATCTCTACAGAAGTTGAAAAATGGCCACATGGTACTGGCCTTTCACCCACAAACCAGTGGCAGTGAGGTAAGGAAGGGCACATGATGAACAGCCCAGGTGCAGGCCTATGGGGAGAAAAATGAGCATCCGGCCAATATCAACAGGCAGATTCTCCTGAAAGAAACTCAGGCAGTAGGGCGACAGGGCTGCCTGCCTTACACTGGAGAAGTCTGGGCCACGTGAGGCCGGCAACCTCTGCTAGAAGTCAGGGGAAGCATCAAACACTTCCTCTTCCCCTCTCATCCTCCCACCTTCCCTCTTACTCCGTGTGGAGACCCAGTGCATTTGTACCCCAAAACTGAGCTGACACTGCACACGGCCTCCCTGAAACCCCCCTTTGCTTTTGGCTGGTAGAACAGATTCTCAGTCACCCTCTCCAGAGCACCATTTGTTACTGCTCTGAACAGGCTGGGACTTGCTTTCTAAAGGCAGCCAGGTCTGGGGACCATGTTTCACTTCTTGACACCATTAATTGGGTTATGAGTCAGAGCCGTAATGAAGACAAGTTTTGGTGTCTCCTGCAACTGTCCTGGGAAATACACACGCACAGGCCCAGAAGCCGCAGAGGGAGGGAGAGACAGACAGATTTGCTTTGCTTATCGGGCCCACATGGTCACCAGATAAATGGTCAGTGCCAAGGGACTCCTCTGTAGACAGACCTACAGTTTTTCTGCTGTTCCTGGAGGAACTTAGATGTCAGTCCCTCACCCAGAGTGGCTCATTAGTAACCGGCGAAAGTGGGAGGAGGTAGAAGTAGATTCAAAACAAGCTACAGTGGGAGGATTAAAGGAGGGAATATTTTGATAGCCCATGATGGTGAATGCAAAGCAAGAGCTTGTCTTCCATGCAGAACCAGGCCATTGCACATTCAGACACGAGGCCAGCTCCCTCTATGGGGCAGCAAGGAGAGCAAGCACTCCCAGCAGTCTATGTCAAGGAGCAAACCCCAGAAGGTTTGGTTCAAAAGAAACAGCATAGGCCTATCAATCTTGCAAAGAGCCATCATGCACATTGTCCTGAATCTGTTCCATTAGGCTTCACAAAACATGCAGGCTGATAAGTCCTTTGCCACAACTAATTCAAAAGTTCGATTGTATTTATAGGATTGCTGGCCTCTATAATACCTCCATGCAACTCTATCACACTTCATTTCATTACCCTGCCATTTGGGTTATATGTTTGTGGCCCGGCTGCAATCATGCTCGGATTTTAAAATCCTCTGGTCTGTCGTATTGTTTACAACTAGCAGGAGGCTCATGCATGGTCGTTGGGAGAGGATACAATATGACATCATCTAGGGAAGTTATGATGCACACCATCTATAAAGTCTCCCTGAAGTCCACTGCCCCAGGACAATCTCATAAATCCCAGCATTTTACAAACCCGCTATAGAAAGACACATAGTCAGACAAAGATGATTGTTCTGAAACAAGAACTTGGACACCTCTTCTGGTGGGTAGAAGGAAAGATTGTGTGATGCAGTCCTGGGAAGTTAAGAAAGCTGGAGTCGGAGGCAAGGTAGGTTGGTGAACCAGGCCAGAATGCTGCCCCATGGAGTGTGGAGTGCACAGAGAGAGTCAGGGTTTGTGTGTTTGAAGCCATATACTGAGAGGTTCATTCTGCGTGCTGTGGAGTCAGATTGCCTGGTTCCAATTCAGGTCCATTTTTCATGTCCTTGGGCAAGTTTGATAACCACTCCCTGTCTCCTCTTTCTCTTTTGTAAAATGGAGAGAAAAAAAGTGCTGACCTCAGAGGACACTTGTCAGGGTTAAAGGGGTTAACATATGTGACATGCATAGAATGATGCTTGGCACAAAGTAATTGCTCAACACATGTTAGCCCTTACCACTAACATAAATTCTCCAAGCGCCTGATCGCTTTGACTTCATTATCTCCAAAGGCACTAGAAGTTGCAGACTCTGCCCCTAAAAAGAATGAACATTTACCCAGACGGCCCAAGCAACCTGAAAATGTGGTGGCACCACAGTTGCCTGTTCACTTTCTCACTGAAGACACCAGATAGAGACTTTCTTGTTGGAATTTTCCACAGACAACAATAGCAGATGAGCCGCATTGAACAGCCTTCCATTGTGTAGCCAACCGTGGAATCAGATAGGGTGCTGAGAACTGAAACCTGGGCTCAGAACCATAGTGCCTCTGATAAGTACCAATTACACCCCTCCTCGACTTTAGCAAGCAGCAGGCTGCAAAATCTGAATGCATTTTCAGGCAACAAAAAGCTAAGTATTTCCTGTTACCCTCAGTTGCTTATTAAACCTCCCATCTTGAGCACTGCAATCTACCCTAATAACATGGTTATTTATCCTCAGCTTGTGTGCCCTTATTCATTAACTGGCATCTATTCCACATGAAGCTACCATCCTGGGAATTTCCAAGTGCCGGGGCTGAACCCACAAGATTGCTCACTCAAGTAAAACACAGTGGATGAAGCCCCAGCCCCACCAAACCTACCACACCCCAGCGGAATTGTGATTTAGAAACTATTGTCACCAAATGTCACGTCTAAGTGTTAATGGTGTTTTCATCTAACTCGGTCTGAACTGTGAATATTTCTGGGCTCACTTACCCTTAAAGACAACCCCAGTGCTTCACACTGAGATTAACACTCTGACACAGCACACGGTGCCAGAGTGTAACATTTACAAGGGGAAAATAACTTGAAAGTGAGGGAGACCCAAAAGGCATAATTACCCAAGGCAAACTGTTTTGTTCATTCAGTGATTACAGTGGTTTTAAAGCCTTATAATTTATCATAGCTCAGAACAATTTAAATCTCAGCTGTGCTCCTTTGAGAAACCGAGATACTTCCCTTTCTTTATTCCTCCTGACAGGCTATTCTTTTAATATCATCTTAGTTCTAAGATGGCATAGACTAACCCATCCCTACATCACACACACACAAAAAAGAAAACTGACAGAGACAGGCTTGTACCTCTGCATTAGGCTGCAATGAACAAATAACCAAGGAATATAACAATGCCAAATGGGTGTAATTTCTTTCAGGTTCAAGTATCAGTTTGCTTGTTTGTTGCTGCTAATCACCTCTTAAACAAACAATTGCTTTATCTATGTACTGTGCCTCATTTCACTTTCAAATTATGTGTGTGTTTTGCTGCTAACAGCTTATTATGATCTATAATTAACAATTTTGCTGAAAGCAGAGCCATGTATTGAAGAGAGCCCACATGCCATCTGAGAAGCACTTCAAACCGGCAGCTTCATTGTTTTCACAAATTTGGCAAACAGAAGGCACCTCCCTTCTCCGCAGTCCCTCGTCTTCTCCAGAATCCAGGAGGCTACTGGCAGAAAATTAAAAGAAAGATTTTGAACTTTAGCAAAATTTCAACTTTCTATCCTTAAATCTAAATAAATTAGGTATTCCAAAATATTGCCACAATCTAGAATCACCTAGGGAGATTCTAAATTGACCTCAGCCCAGGCCAGAATCTCTGGGGGTGGAAACTTATGATCAAAGTTTCAATGTGATTATAAATTGCACTCAAGATTGAGAACTATCATAACAAACTATCTAGCCTACTTTGCAGGAGCCCAGAGAAAAAAAGGTAAACCAGTAAAATTAGTTAAAAATTGAACTTACTAGACTATGCTAACACTTAGATTATTTTCCAAGTGCATGGAACACCACCAATTTAAGTGATTTGCAGAAGACTCCTTTGGCTCATCTCTCAGCTTATATAAACTCACCAAGCAAGCAGCAAAGTTGTTTAAAAATGTTCCCCATGGAAGCAGGTCTTTGAGATAATGGAATGGAAAATCATTGGGGAACAGATTCCCTAGATGTATGTCGGAATATGCAACCTGCATTTCCCTTGTGGCTTAACCACTTTAGAACTTTCTCTGTGAGGCCTGACAAAGTTATTACAGACACAGCTCCTGAATTCTTGTGTCAAAAGGTCTGCGAATGGTTCTCCACTGTGAGACTGGAAGGAACCCAGTCTCTTTCATGTGCACCAGAAGAAGAAGGTGTGGGCTTTAGTATGAGTGAGCCATCAGAAATTTTAGGTGTATGTGTATTTTTCCCTTTGTGATGCAGCCTTAGAGCCTTGTCAGAGAGCTTCCCCTGGACCCAGGACTAAAATGTGCCCACTTTGTTTCCTGTGCTCCACTCCACCCTCATTTCAACCCTCTCTGAAAACTACTCTGTCTTTTATCTATTATTTTATTGGACTCAACTAGCTTAATCTCATCAATCAATTCTCATACAAGCACATTCACATGCAAAGAGCTAAGAATGAGTTCTAGGCCTGACTAGTGTGGCTAAGTTGGTTGGAGTGTCATCCTCAGGGTGCATATGACAGGCAACCAGTCAATGTTTCTCTCTCACATTGTTTCCAAGCATGTCCTTGGGTGTGGAATACACACACACACACACACACACATATATGTATATATATGAATGAATGTGTGTATATATATACACACACATATATATATGAATGAATTCTAAACTGATTATTGTACTTTTTTTTTGCAAGAGGCCAACTTTCTCCTTTCATACTTCTACTCGACTCTTTCTTTACCAAATACACACACAATTCTGTTATCTAATCCAGTGTTCCCCAAACATGGCTGGTCACTGGACTCCACTAATGAGCTTTTAAAATGATAATTGCCTAAGTTCCACTCCCAGATTCTTCTCTAGTGAGTCTGGAGTAAGACCCAAGAACCTATATTTTTGAAAGTTCCCAAAGTGATATTGACCATCATCCCTACTTGGAAACCACTGCTCTACTTCCTAAGAGAATGCCGGGTCAGACTGAGGGAGAAGGGGAAGAGTCACCTCATAGAGCTGCAGGGGGAGAGATGTTTAGAAGTAGGAAAGGATCGGGGCCACCTCTTCAAGTGTGTGGTACACTTCTGGTCCACACAGTAACTATCCAGCATGTGCTAGAGAGGTGACACTGCTCATGAATGAATGGCCCAGGGTTTGCAATCGATCATCATCACTGTCCAAATAGTTCCCACAGATGTCAAGGGGCAGTACTACCTCTGGCCATAATTAAGGATCTCATTTTCCAAAACCTTTTTTCCATTCAATAGATAAGAAAGCATCTGCTGTATCAAAGGGTCTGCTCCTCAAATCAAGACCTCTAATTAAACAGGGGAATTAGAGGGAGAATTAAAGAGGGGAATGAGAGGTTAGGAGGAAGAGAGAGTCAGTAAGGAAGGTTTATAAGAGGATTAAAATGCATGAAGCACAGAGGAGAAGAATCCTTACATTTAAAAACCACCTTAACAATGATGGAAAGAAGGGGAAGGGACTAGTCAAAGAACATGTATGAGTGACCCATGGTCTTGGACAATGGTGTGGGGGTTGACTGTGGGAGCTGGGGTGGGCTGGGCAAAGGAAGGCAAAGGGGGAATAATTGGGACAACTCTAACAGAATGACAATAAAAAATTAAAATAAAAACCACCTTAACACAAATTATTTTTTAACACGATGGAGCAAGTAAGGGGTGAGAAGCCAAGGAACTTTTCTAAGGGTCTCTCATTGGCTGGTTTGCCTCACAGAATCTCCTCATGAAAAAAACATTCTGCAAGGCAAGAAATATTGTGACTTAAATTGCATTCATGAGATTCTCTGATAAAAAAATCAATATGTCAGATCAATTTCTCTTAAACAAGTTCATCATACTCTAAAGTGATCAATAGGGAATGTTTTTCAGCTGTTTCCCAGCCTTCCCACTTTAGTAATTGCTAGAATTTCATATTGACAGGCCATAGGATGCTTTGAAGGCTGAATTGATCCATTAGCCTGTGGTGCTACAAGGCTGGGCCACAACAGTAACACTGCATCTTCCTAGGGACAGGGCTGAAATCCAACAGGAGGTGAGCCATTACAGTACACGTTTGACCCTGGAGGAGCCAGGCTGTAGCTTCTGTTTGCGACCAGGGAAGGAGGAAGAGGAAGAAGAATGGAAGAAGTAGGAAGAGAATGGGACCCAGAAGAGGAAGTAGCAGAAACTGGGAAAAGGGAAATGCTGAAAGACCTAGAGCCTGATTATAAATGGTCCCTAGGGCAGAGGAAATGCTGTGCGGCTGGGTGAACCACATATGCTGGGCAGCTGCACTCAAAAGAAAAATAAACTGGAAAGAACTCCCAAAGGGAAGCTAAATGATGCTCATCAGTATCATTTTGGTCCTGAACTTTAGCTCTCTTTTGAACTATAGTTCTTTTTAAAAAGTGATATGAATAATTACTACTGCCTGGGGCAAAGGAGAAAGAGCGTCTGAGAGTACAGTCAAGGAGAGAAGGGCAAGAAGGCCGGGGAGGGGGGGGGGACTCTTCTCTGTGGCCAAGAAGTAAAATTATTCATCTTGTAATCATTTCTGGACAGCGGGGCTGTGCATTTATACAACCCACTAGCTCAGCAGGTTATCATAATAGGAATCATAACACAAAAAGCATCTCAGAGAAATCAAGGCTCGATTCACCATAGAATGGAATTACTGTAAGGAGCCGGGTCATACTGCCTTTTGCAGTACAAAATCTAACTTTGGTAACAGGAAAATAAAATCTGACAGATTGTATTATAGTAAGAGGCACTGATTTGCCTGTTACAAAGCCGCAGTTAATCTATTAATCAAAGAATTGTTCATTAACTATCCTACACACCACAGTTATGTGGGCTTCTCAGAAACCTGTTGGAAAGCAATGTCTGTGGAAAGCAAATTTGCACATGAGATGAAAATTGCCCACCACATGCTGGCATGGTTAACCTTCAATTTTTATGTGGAAATTAGGTATGCCTTATTAAAACTCAAAAGCCAGAATTTTACTGCTCTCAAATACAAGCATATGTAGATACCAGCAGCAGGAGCATGGTTCTGAATGACAGGCTGCCATATACTAGCTGCTGGGTCAGACCTCACCAGAGCATAAGCTAATGTGTTCCATGCTGTCACACATCACTTTCTGCACATACTAGACATCCTGAAGGATGCTAACCTCCTTGCACTTCGCGTTTTTCAGTTTTCATGAAAACCTTATGTAATGAGCCAGTGTGGCTATTTGCTTATTGTATTTCACAATCAGAGTTTACTCTGGACCACATGCAAATATAACTAATCTGTCCACTCTGAATAGACAGCTGCAGTATCACCTATGTGATTTTTTTTAAGATTTTATTTATTTATTTTTAAAGAGGGAAGGGAGGGAGAAAGAGAGAGAGAGAGAGAAACATCAATGTGCGGTTACTGGGGGCCATGGCCTGCAACCTAGGCATGTGCCCTGACTGGGAATCAAACCTACATTGCCCGGTTCGCAGCCTGCGCTCAATCCACTGAGCTACACCAGCCATGGCTTGATTTTTTTATATAAGAAGTTAAACCTGGGAGAAATAAAATTACAAAAATGATGACTTTCAATAATGGGTTTGTTGAGTATGTTACTAGATAAACCCATTGAAAGAGTTAGATAATATTATGCAGTTAGCAATCTATTTGAACAAATCTATAGTAAATTATGGAAAGTTAATACCCTTGCTTCTTAGAAACAACCAGTGGCCCACAGTGGGCAGAGATACTGTGGCAATACCAACCTGATTTCTCTCTTAGAGTGATATGGACAAGCTTGTCACCCAAATGTCTGCTATTAGGGCGTGGAGCTAATTTCTACACCGGGTAAGGCAGAGAGGCCACCCTCCAGGAAGGCTTCTGTGCTGCTCCATTACAGTTGCCACTGCAATGAGTGATAGACGAGACTGTCTCAGGAAGTGACCCTCACACACACCCTGTCCATGAACCTACTTTATCCAGACTGTGGAGGTTTTATAAAATTTACATCCCCAAACTTGTAACTCACTAGATCTGGGATGGAGTCCTGGAATCTGTCCTTTTTTAAAGTTCTGCAGGTGACTCCAGTGGATATGCTGAGGTGGGATGCCGTAAGCTACACCTGGTTCCTTAGATGCTCAAAGACCTTTCTGGGCAAAACACATACAAATGAGTGGCATGTTAGAAATGCAGAATTTCAGGCCGCAACTACTGGATCAGAATCTGTATTTACAAGATCCCTAATTGCGTGTGGATATTAAAGTTCTAGAAGCACTGCTCTAATGTGTTTGCACACCTATCAAGTCACTTGGAGTTATCTAGCTACTGCTCATTGGACTGCCTCTACCTTGTTTCACATACAAAGAAGAGCCTTCACTACGGTGTGCCATTGATTTTGAAAATCTCCTGAAGAATATTTCTGGTTTCTGGTAAAACCATTGTTTAAGGAGTCATATTGTTTAAGGCTGTCAAATTCCTCACATTAAAGACCTGTGAAGAAAATTATTTTAATGAAAAAAAAAACCACACTAGTAGATGTTTGCATGAGAAAATAAAAATAAGCAAGAAAATAAAAAGACAAATAGAGTGAATAAAAGCAGTATATGATTTTAGCATCCAAATACAGATACTGTTGATATTTTGCTGTAAAGTATATGTACCAATTGTGCACCATCATAAACATTTGCACAGAATGAGATATAGTCATTTGCGACATTGTTTTTTGTGCCATCATAAGATTCTACTAGATAAACACATATCATTGTGTGTAATAGTATTATGGAACATTACTAAATGAGGTTGTATGGAAGAAGTCCAGCCATTGTTAAGATAATAAGAATGGTTTGTGCAATATCGATGTAACCTGGCAACCAAGGAGAGTGAACTGGAATGCATATGCCTGACCAATGACTTCACTGTACTACTCAGTGGGGGCAATAGATGTCATTGAGTGAGCATGTGTGTTGTGTGGCCATTGCATCCAAAATTACTGAGCAAATTGAGCAATGAATCTGCATCATATTTTGCATTAAGTTCAACATTCCTCCACGGAAAGTATTCAGATGATTCAGAAGGCTTTTGGGGACAATGCAATGAGTGCAATTCAAATAAAAGTGCGGCACAAAGGCTTCAAGGATGGTTGAGGATCTGTTGATAGTTATCCATGTTCTGGAAGGCCTGCAACAAGCAGAACACCTGAGAAGGTTGAACGTGTATGAGCTGCAATCAACAAAAATCGGCGACTGACTGTGAGAACTAGAAGCTGATCTGGGGATTCCAAAACCCACTGTGTCCAAGACTTTGATGTGGCAAAATTCATTCCTTGGCTTCTGCTACCAGAGCAGAAAGAACATTGTCCTACAGTTGCTAATGACTTGATTCAAACAGCTATCAATGAACCAAATTTGGCACCCTGCAACTTCTGGCTTTTCTCAAAACTAAAATCACCTTTGAAAGGGAGGAGATTTCAGACTGTCAATGCGATTCAGGAAAATACAGCAATGCAATTGATGGCAATTCCAACAAAGGATTTTGGAGAGTGTTTTGAACAGTGGAAGAAATGCTGCGGGAACTGTGTGAGGTCCCGAGGTGCCTACTTTGAAGGAGGCTGAGGTGTCATTGTCCTGTGTACAATGTTTCTTGTATCTTGTATCTTCTTCAATAAATGTCTCTATTTTACATGGTATGTGGCTGGATACCCCTATTCCTCAGTGTTTTCTTCTAGTTATTGTGTTTGCTAGTGTGGGCAATATCATAATAAACATCCTAAACATCAGCATTTTTATGTGCCTAAAAATATTTTAAAATATATAATACACATAAAATTGATTGGGTCTCCTAGGAAAATGCTAAGATCACATTTCTCAAATAAGAATTTTAGTGAATAGAGTTTCCCTTTTGTTTTTGTTGTCAGAGAGCTCAAAATAAAATGCAATTCTCAATTACACCAATTATACTAACCTAGATTTCACATACATATATAATTTTTGATAGAATAAAAATATTCATCTTTAATAAGATTCATCACTTCTTTTAGGGCAGTAGGGCAGTTATTAATTTAAATAAATGTAATTAGTGCTTTCAAAAGAGAAGATTCCAAAGCTGACAGAGTTCCTTTTAATGCATGTCAATAAAATTATAATTAAGTTAGGAAGATAAAGCTCAGCAAATATATTGTTATTTAAATACCAACAGAAATTTTCCCTACTATTCTGCTATTAGAGATGTGTTCCATTATACCTTAAAGCAGTGATTTTTTTTATCTCAGGGCACACATATTACTAAAATTCTGCAGCACACCAAAAATATGTTTTTTGCTGATCTGACAAAAAAAATAGCATACTTTTTTTCCATTCACACCAGATAGTACTTGTTTTGTGGGCTGTTTTTTTTTTTTATTTTTTTTATTTGACACTCTAAGGGAAAAGAAGCCAGTGTCCCTAACTAAATAGTCAGGTATTACATCTTTTAAAATTATTGGGGCTTACCAGTGTGCCATGGAACGCCAGTTGAAAATCACTGCCTTAAAGCATTCCCCTATGAAATGTTTAAATCCATGTTAAGTGAAGGACATTAGATTCAGAGTAAATTGCTGCAAAGGGGAAAGAGGTGGCTACAGGAGCATGATAAAAAGAAATGAAAAGAAGCAACAAAGATGGCCGCAAGGAGGCTTTATCCTGGCGAGAGCATCTACTTTGGCAGATTGTCATAGAGTGCCTTATAATACGACTTCTAAGTAAAATCAAGCTTTAATTCATATCAATTACCGCACAAGGACTGCCTTTCCTCTGCAAAGGAAACATTCAGATTCACTCAGATAAGTGATAAGATTAAGGGAGGGAAAGGAAAAAGGTGAGAATTACTCTATCCATTCCCAGGATCCAAGATATGAACGTGAGATACCGTCAGACAGAAATTTGTCTGTTCAGATTTGAACCGATGAAGACAGGAAGGCAGGAAATGTAGACAACCAAGCAGTTCCCATAGCAACTCCAGGCAATTCTCAGGAGATTTGACCCAAAGCCTTGTCTCACCAATAACTAACTTAAGCCCAGAGAATAGAAATAGAAGCCTTTGTAGCATTTTCTGCCTTCCAGGTGCCTTTTTGCTTGCAGTTAGTTAATGCTAGGAATACTTCTATCCTTCAAGAATGGTAAAAGTAGATAACCTGAAACCACAAAATAAATTTGAGATAGATGATTTAATGTAAATCTTAAGAATATAGACCTTGCAAGCCTCATACCTCAAGTTACATCATAACCCAGGTAGAACCAACCTCATGGACAGAGAACTCCAGATATAGTCCTTTAGTAGGTCTATTCCTACTGCAGAAGAAATAAGCAGCTTTTGCCCTAACTGGTGTTGCCCAATGGATTGAGTACAGGCCTACAAATCAAAAGCTCACAGGCCTGATTCCCAGTCAGGACACATATGTGGGTTGCAGGCCCAGGTCCCAGTTGGGGGCATGTGAGAGGCAGCTGACTGATGTTTCTCTTCCTCTCTTTCTCCTTCCCTTCCCCCCTCTCTAAAAAATAAAATCTTTATTTATAAAAGAAATAACTGGCTTTCATTTGGGGAGTGATTTAACTCTGGAGCAAATTTTTTTGTACTAAAGCTCAACCAGTGGAAATCATATACATAAAACAGGTAAGCAATTAATCCATTTGTAAACAAGTGAGAACAATTCTGCTTAGCTATCTCAGAATTCAAATTTTTCAGCTGAATAAGATAGAATAATTGTTCTAGTCCAATAGTTCCTAGTAAATAAAACAAAAAATCTGATGTGGTAGGCAGAATAATGGGCCCCAATGATGTCCACTTTCTAATTCCTGGAACCTGAGAATATGTTATATCCCGCGGCAAGGGGACATTAAAAATTGCAGATGAAATTCAGGTTGTTAACCAGCTGACCTTCAAACAGAAAGATTATCCTTGATTATCTGGGTGAGCCCAGTGTGATCACAAGGGTCTTTTAAAGTGGAAGAGGGAGGCTGTAGAGGAAGTCAGTAAAAACAGATTTGAAAGAGTCACAGCTGGTTTTGAAGCTGGAGGAAGGGACCATGTCAAGGAAGACAGGGAACCCCTCGAAGCTAGAAAAGGCAAAGATACAGTTTCTCTTCCAGGCCTTGGAGAGGAGTATAGCTCAGCCAATACCCAAGGGAGGAAGGAAGAGGGAGGGAGGGAGGGAGGGACTTCCACTGACCAAGTAAAGAAGAAGAAGAATGAGGAAGGTTAGCTTTTTATTGTGGATCCTGAAAAAAAGAAAACATCCTTATGTTTTCTTTTATAGCACAGAGAGGCCCATTTCAAACTTCTGATCTCCAGAACTGTAAGATAATAAATTTGTGTTGTTTTACGCTAGTAGGCTTGTGGTGATCTATTACAGCAGTGATAGGAAGGTAATACCCCCGGGAACTTGTTTAAAATGCAAATTCTCTGGCTCTCCGAACTCACTGGGTCAGAAACTCTGGCGGGTAGGGTTCAACAAAGAGCATTTTAAGAAACCATCAAGATGAACATGATGTATGTTAACATTTGAGAACTACTAATCTAGTCCAACTCCTTCTGAAACCAAAAATAGTGACTGATTTGCTAATGTCAAGGGGCTCATTAGTGGCAGAACTGAAACTGGACCTAGATTTCTGGGTTTTTTTTTAAATATATATCGGTTATTTTATGCCTTTTTATACTATTATTTAGCCTGTACCAGATGTTTTTCAACAGTAAAGTGAGACTAAGTCTCTTTAGACCAAAAATTTAGGTAATATGTAGGTAAAAATGCTTTGAATAAAATAAACTGTTATTCAAAAAAAGGTATTTTTATTTAGCTTATTAGTGGTACTATTATAATGGAATTTATACACGACTGGAGTAATGTGTTCAGCAAGCTATTCTACCTCTTCTCATGCAGCTATAATCTCTCTCTTCTTAAAATGTCACCCATGGGTATGGTACATAACCCACACCTAGCCAAATAATATCTAATTCCCCTGGATTATGTTACAGAAGGATCAGATGACCCCAGGCCAGTGTTTCTTCTCCTTTGGATTGCCACATACTGATTGAGCAAAGAAGCTCTTTCCACTGTGTTTGCTAAACTGTCATTTAGAGAAATTCTATCTGCAGGACAAAGTCCAGCCTAGATAGACATGGCAGCTAGATGGGTAGGTGGGTAGATGAATGAATGGATAGATGGATAGATAAATGGGTGAATCGATGGATAAAGATGGTGGCAAGAAGCAGAGAAAGACTTCTGCAGACAAGTGCTTGGTTCCAGTTCTTGAAGCCTTCAGTCCTATACTGTAACTTCAGTTCTATGAGCTATACCTATTTTCCTCTAAGATACATAAGCAATAAATGCCTCTTTTTCCTTAAACTGCCTTAATTGAGTTTCTGTCACTTGCAGCCCAAAGACTTTGGAATATGTAGCATTATTTTTAAATATAATATTGTTCTTTAACACCAAAATGTTGCCTTTCATACTGACAATTCTCTTCATCATCACTTCATAGCAGTTTCAATCTGTACCCCCACAACCCTTGGGAGGCAACGTGCTAAGGATCAATTTTCAGGCTCCTGGGCTTCATCTGGACGCCCCCCACTTGCTCCTCTACTCCCCACAGTTCTCACTAGTCTTCCCTCCCTTTCAACTGCATCAACAGTTTCCCTAGTCAACAGCCCAATGGTATGACACCAAACCTTGCAACGAGGTTTTTCTCTGTCTCCTATGACTTCCACCTATGAACATTTCTACAATTCCCAGCAATATCTACAAGTATACCTGTAATTATTCCTTGAAAACTCATTGAGCATCCTATCTTCATAAAGTTATTCTGGGTCTTCTAGGTTAAAAGAAATACTAATAAGAATTATAGTTTTCCTATGACATTTAGTATAAATTTGACTGAAGCCAGATGTTACCTGAAACTGAAGCTATAACAGTGCTTGGATGATGTTCTACTGTGTGTACGACATGAGGGTCTGGTTTGGAAACTATGCCTAGTGGGAAAGTGCCTGTATAACAGAGGTGATCATGAACCCTCTCAAACCAATGGGGAAAGAACTGAGTTTAGAAATAATGTTCTATTGACTAAAATGATATGTCTAGTGGAAGGGAGGAGGGAAGGAGGGAAGAAAGGAGGGAGGGAGGGAGGAAGGAAAGAAGGAAGGAAGGGTCTTCCACTGACCAAGCAAAGAAGAAGGAGAATGAGGAAGGTTAGCTTTTTATTGTGGATCCTGAAAAAAAGAAAACATCCTTATAGACATGAAATGTTTTCAAGGAGAATAGTTTCACATCTTAAGGTGAACACTAGGGTTGGGTAAATTCACCAAAAATGTATAAACAAATATGCCACATGGAATGGTATGGTATAACGCAACTACCCTCTAGACTGAAACAAGCATTTGTCTTAAGTAATTGTCCAAGGTCATAACACAGAGAGAGAAAGTCTTATTAAGCTCTCTCCCCTCATAACCCATGTTCTAGAAGGGAACGATAGCTCTCCCAAGTCCAGGGAGAACATATGTCTTTTTTATGCAACATCCATTTCTCCAACATGTTCCTTGGGCCTAATGAAAAACTGCATCTGCCACATGTCTGGGTTCACCTCAGCAGTCTGCATCATCAAGGCCTCTTCCATTACAAGCCTGTCTTTAAAATATGGTTTCTAAGTCCTGAGGGCTAATTAAGCACAGCTGGGCCTACATCAGCCCCACTCAAGTGTGACGATTAAGCTGGCAAGAAAAAAATCAATCATCATTAATCACCAGATCCATGTAGTGACTTTTAAAGGTGCTAAATGGGTTGAGCAGGGCAATAGTGATGCTTTGATGCTTTTCATTGAGTAACCAAATGGTTAAAGTGAGAGAGAGCATACACTCCTCCTAGAATGGATAACCTGGGTGGGAACATCAGATGCTCATGTGTTTACAGAACAAGAAGATCTAGTTAAAGGGGGAATAAAGTGCCTATAGTTTCCCATACGTTGCACTCCCTCCAATTCTGGCTCACTGTTAGGGCCGGAGGAAATACATATATAACTATTGCCACCACTTATCACCTGAATGGTATCTCTGTTAAAGTTCAAGATATCTCTTTTAGAGTGAATATATATATTCACTTGGAAAGTGTTTTCATTGAGCAAATGTTTTCCTTTTATTGCACTATTCCCTACAGCCCTTTGCCTTATGATGCTTTGAGAGTGTATGCCTGTTCCAAAAATAGTCTTTACCAAACCATTCACTGTTAAAGGAGTCTGGTTTTCACCAACCTCATTTAATTTGCCAAAACCATCTCCCTTTTTAAGGAAAGTGGTGTAAAGCTTTCAGATCTCCATGGGGAGAACAATTAGTACTAAGCTTATTATTGCTTTGTATAATGTTTGGTTTAGGTTTGTTCTCCTGTTTTTAATTCCATTCTGTTTCACTGGCCAAGTAGGTTGGCTGTGAAAGCTGTGGAAATATTTTATTGTGCTCACAATGAGATTTGCTTATCAAATAAAGGAGCCCAGTCTCTCGTTTCATCACTGGACATTAGTTTAGAAGCCATTTGTCCTGTGCCCTGTGGTACAGAATACAGGCTAGGGTGTTACTGTTTTCCCAAAACGAAGCAAGCTCTCGTGCTCTTCCTGGTACAAAATGAGTGCAGGGATTACTTTAGGCAACAACAAACCACACTGCCTCTCTCACACTCCAGCTGAAAACAATATCAGCATAGGGAACTCATTTGCAGGCCAGTTTGAAAAGCAAGAAGTACAATAATAGGAAAACAGCCTTAAGCAAGTGAGGCAATCTTCACTTTGCATCCGGAAACTTAAAGGTTTGTATCCACTATAAACTCACCATGTGATTTGTCCTGTTCTTGGGTCACTCTTTGAGGATTCTTTGCTGGTGACCTAGCCTGGGAGAAGGTCAGCTATAAATCCCAATACTGTAACCCACTCTCAACCTTCTTTCTTTCATTCCCAGTGCATTACCACTCTCCTCAATAAACTTTGGAATTGCTTGAAGGAAAAAAAAAATAGTGACAAACATGTAAGGTCAAATTTTCTTCTTCCTTTTTTTTAAAAGTCAGAATAGCATATGGAAAAAAATAAAGATGATCCTTTAGGTGTCTGTTCCCCTTTATCCTCCTGGAAGCAGCAACTTTAGAGAAAAGAAGCACAGTAGGGAAGAGGTGGTGGCTGAGATGGAGGAAGAGAAGCAACAGTACCAAGAAAAGATGGAGGAAAACAGGAATGACCAAAAAAAGAGAACAGAGGATTCTGTAAAGCAGACAAAAAGGAAAAACCTGGACAAAAACCATAAAGGGAGTCGAGATGGTCTACGGTTGCTCCGTTTTTTATGTACCTCTCATCATTCTTAACGATGCTTAGACACCCAGCAGTCTCCTCTCCACGATCTATCCCCCGGTCTAGGACAACACCCCAAGCTCTCAGAGACCTATCCACATCAAAGCAGTGTGCACTTTGTCATCTGTTCACTAGACTGAATTCTTAGTCTACCTGACCCCTCTGCGTCCCTCAGAGCTTCCAGCATAGTACAGACAGGGCAAGCATTCAGTATACACTTAAAGAAAACAACTAAATAATGAGGACTTGTGGATTACTATGTAACTTTAGAAGGATTTTATGAGGATTTTTATACCTTCATGACTCTGATTTTCCTGAAAGAAATCACAGGTAATAGGCAGGCCCTGGAGTAGACATCACAGTTGTTTAGGGTTTGGGAGGATCTTCAATATCCACCAAGGCAATCACGTATTCAGCAGCCCCAGGGGAAAGGAAGGCAACAAAAGCTCAAGTTGCATAATAGTAGGTGGTTAATTCTGGGCCAGCCCCACCTCTCTCTCTCTCTCTCTCTCTCTCTCTCTCTCTCTCTCTCTCTCACACACACACACACACACACACACACACACGAGATCCAGTTTTCCCCTATCACAATGGGTTAATAGCAGAATTTTAAAAGCCATGTCACTGAAGGTTTTGAATACTCTCGGACTGCTAACACCTTCAGTTGTCAGTCATTGTATATCACAATGTGTGTGTGGTCCCTGGACGTTCTGATAAAGAGGAGGGAAGTGAATGGCAGGCACCATCAATCTAATTTAAAATCATACAGTCATAGGTTAGGACTCAAGGTAGGAAAAGAAAAATATTCAGACGCCTTTCAGGCAAGCTGTCCCAGTGTCATCTTCTAACCTAGGAAATCATTGGCTGCTTAAAGCAAACTCTCACCCAAAACCTGCGAGGCTGACACTCACTCAATCACTCAGAATGGCTGTTTTTAAGTCTCATGAACAAGATACCTCTGTGTTTCTGGCAACGCAGGTGACCCACATGAAGAGCGCCAGCTGTGTCAGAAAGCTGCCTCACCACCTGAACCCATGTTCTCTATCAGCAGGTTTTGCCGACAAGCTCATCTCCCAGGGCCTGGGCCTGGCACAAGGTAAGCAGACACAGAAAGGAAGTGTAGGCAGTGGGTGAGCAAAAGCAGGAGAGCGATCGTGGATATTGGCCAGGTTGGGTTTCCTGAAGAAAACACCACCAAGATTCCAGCATTCAAAACAGGAAAGGCATAGATTTTTTTTTAAAAAGCCACATACACGCATGCACACACACACATAGGCACATATCCAGAGAGTAAGAATAGCTCAGGAATAAAAAGAACTTTTATGTGAGCACAGATGGCCAGTAGAAAAGTAACCAAGGCTTGAGACAGGAATCCAGAACCCCCCAGACACATGTGACGAATGACAAATATCTAATCACCAACACTTCCAGCTCCTAGCTGGTGGAAGGACCTAAAGACTAGTAAGTAGAGGAAGGGGGGCAGCATGGCTGGGGCATCCAATCCTGGTACTATTTTTTAAAATCCCCCCTCAGTGCCTTCCTTGGTGAGTGCTTCAGGTTGCTGGCCACTGGTGTGGATGCTCAAACAGATAATTAGAATGGGACTCTTCACACCCCATTTGTCAATAAGCTCATATGACAAATACCAAAGCTACTGTGAGATACAACCGCCCACAAACAGAATTTATAAGAGCAATAGCAACACAGGGAACGCGTGCCACCAGTCTTCACCCCAGCCACTCACCTTAGGAAGATAAAGGGGAAGAAAAACTAGAGAGAGAGGATTGGTGAAGGGTTGTTTGGGGTTTTCTTCCCAAAAGAAAGCCATAGTAAATCCCTATCACAGGCGGAACCCCATTGTGCAACCCAGGGGCATCAGTCCAATTGCCTTTAATGTGTTCTATGTGTTCTGGAGCTCCAGAGGCTGTGAGATATATGGAATGAAATATGAATGCTGCTTCCCACCTGCCACCCTCCTAGCATTGTGAAAAACCATAGCCTGGTTCCACCATACCACCGGTCCCTTAGGCAAAGAGGTGAGGGATACTGCCTTCGCTCCACATATCTAATGGGGGAGTCTTCAAGGGTTCACTTTGCAGAGCTTTGAGATAGAATTCCTGCCAATGGCATACAAAAAGAACTGGTGCCTGATTCATTTCCAAGAAAGACAAAGCAGACTATGCACTGGAGCCCAACTCCAGCCCACAAAATAGAAGAGTCAGAGTATGTGCCTGCCAGAAGCACACAGAGCGTGGAATCCACCTGCAACCCTAACATTCATCACGGCAAGTGGGGGCTGCAGGGGACTATCAGATTAGGCTCAGAGAGCTGTAAACGAGAAGTGCATCAGAAAACCTCCAAAATCCCTGGGAAAATGTTCATCATAGAGCTAGCTGGGACCCTCTGCAAGCCCAGAGAGCAGAAGCCTGACCAGCCAAGTAAGAGCTGTTCTACTCCTTACATGTCCTTGCCCCCATGCTACCTGCCTCCCCTGACAGTATAACATAAGCTAGCCAGGGGGAGATTTTGAGCCTGGAGAGAAAAGCAGGAAAAGCCAAGAGGCTCCCCTCTACCCCAAGTGTCTATCTGAGGAAGGGGAGATTTTCAACTGTATTCATTTGCTACTGCTGTGTAACAAATTACCACAATCTTAGCATCTTAAAACAACATCCACTTACTAACCTCAGTTCTGTAGGTCAGAAGTTTAGTATTGCTTGGCTGGGTTTTCTGATTAGAGTCTTACAAGCTAAAATCAAAATATTAGCCAACTAGGACCTGGCTGGTATAGCTCAATGGATTGAGCGCGGGCTGCGAACCAGGCATCGCAGGTTCGCTTCCCAGTCAGGGCACATGCCTAGGTTGCAGGCCATGTCCCCCAGCAACCGCACATTGATGTTTCTCTCTCTGTCCCCCTTTCCCTTCCCTCTCTAAAAATAAATAAATAAAATCTTTAAAAAAAAATATTAGCCAACTAGATCCTAATCTTGAGGCTCTGGGAAAGACCCCACTTCCAAGTTAATTTGATCATTGACAGAATTTAGCTCCATGTGTCTATAGACACATGGAGTTCCCATTTCCTAGCTGTTGACCAGTGGCCACTCTCAGCTCCTATGTGTCTCTGGTTCTTGCACATGGCCTCATCTACCCACAAAGCCAACAACAGTACATGGAATCCCTCTCAGACTTAGAATCTCTCTTACTTCCCCTTCTACCAGCCAGGGAGAACTCTGCTTTACAGGCTTCATGTGATTAGAATTGGCCCACCAAGCTAATCTCCTTTTTGGCATATCAGGTAACAATCATGAAAATGATATATTATCATCTTTCCAGATTTCACTTGTACTCCAAGGGAAGGGGATTATATGAAACTAAGGATCACCAGAGGTCATTTGTAAATTTTCCTACCAGAAAAAAGTCAGGTCAGAAGTTTCGATTGCTCCTCAGGTCTGAACATCCAAATTACTACATCAAGAGTCTGTTTGCAACACAAAGGAATTGTGGTTGTCTATCAGTGAAGAAAATTCTGTCGTTCATGTCATTTTTATGGCGAGGGGGAGGAGGTAAAATGGGAGATTACCGATCAGCCTTTGCGCCGTCTTCCCCCACCTTCCAGGACACTACCTCCGGAGGTGGCCGCCGTCTCCAACTCAGCGTCATGGCTGCCCTCAGACCCCTCATGAAACCCCAGACTGTCAAAAAGAGGACCGAGAAATTTATGTGTCACCAGTCAGACCCGTACATCAAAATTAAGTGTGACTGGCAGAAATCCAGACACGTTGACAACAGGGTGTGCAGAAGGGTCAACGCGCAAAACTTGATGCCCACTGAACGCTGCTTATGGGGCAACAGGAAAACAAAGCACGTGCTACCCAGCGGCTTCTAGAAGTTCCTGGGCCACGACGTCACGGAGCTCGAAGTGCTGCTGACTGGCAGCAAACCCTGCTGTGCGGAGACCGCTCACAGCGCCTCCTCCGCGACCGCACAGCCGCTGTGGGGAGAGCAGCCCAGCCGGGCATCAGGGTCACCACTCCCAGCGCCAGGCTGCGCAGCGAGGACAGTGAAGAGACAGATCATGTGAACGTTGCATTGATATTAATAAAAAGTATAAAATTCTGCCAGAAAAAGACACGAAGTTTATCACCAATGAATAGCTGCAGTGAAATAAGGCCTTGAGGGTTCTGTTCGCATCATGAGTTGTACTAATTGGACATACAGTTTATGCAGGGAACATAACCCTAAAGAAAGGTAGGGATGAGTCAAACCAAAATAATGTATGCTAATGATGGGAATCCCAGAGAGGAATATTACATACAGAAGTAAAGTGGAATTCCCTACTTCAGAGGGAAGATCCCAATTGCTAGAAAAGGCATGTTAGGTGAATCCTCGTACACCACAGGGAGAAACATTGTTATGTCACAGGAGCCCTGGAGTATATGCAAGAGATTTATTCCTAGTCCCTTGTAGCATAAACTCAGTAAGACCCTAACCCCCTAGACTTCAGTGTCCTACTAGGAAAGCACAACAAGAATGCATGGCATAGGGTGGCATAAACCCTAAAACAGTGTGCAAACTGGAGCCCCATATGCTCCAGCAGACCCACAGATGTGTTTTGTTTGGCCCATGCAGTGTTTTAAAATATATAATATCATATCATTTAATGCCAACATTTACATTTTTTTTTCTAATTTAAAAATAAAACCCAGATTCCCAGCTTCTCTTGAAACACAGAAAGATTTGGAAACACTAGGCCTGCCCTCAGTGTGGCAACACTTGTCTGCAGCTCCGCCATCAGCAGCCCTGATCAGACTCAGGAGTGGGCACTGCAGTTCCCAGCTTCCCCTCCAGGAGGGCTTCAGCCGCGTCTTCTGCCAGGCCTCGCTGGGCTCTGCTGGCATCCACGTGGTTGACCTTGCCCTGAAACATTACACAAGTGTTGGCTGCTATTACCTATAAAATGAGGTCACTGGAATGGATGATCTACTTCCGCTCTCAGAGGCTGTAATTACAGCCTATAAGATGGGTTCTTTGGCCACTTTTCCCAAAGAGGTGTAAAATGATCACCCAAAACCCAGGGTGGTCCAGGTCCCCTGTGTGTGGTATAAAGGCCATAAAGTGCTCTGAAAGTCAGGCATTCGTGCTGCAAGTTGCAGAAAGACTTCAATAGACTGCAAGTGTAGTTTTCCAGCGGGCAACATTTAGGCACTCACTGCTTTAAAAGCAAATAGAAAGTGGAGATGAGAAAGGGACAAAGTTACCATCAGCGCTAAGAGACAGGGGCAGCTCTCCAAGAAAGGAGGGGGGATTTTAGAGAAAATAAACATTTGCCATAAGAGAATAAATCCCAAGTGGTTAGTGCAGAGAAAGAAGCCAAAAGTTTTAGTGCTTTGGGATTTGTGCTATTTTTCCCCCCACCCCAGAAGATACAAATCAATCTAATCAGATAGGGATGGCTGAGAAAATACCTTTTGTTTCAATAGATAATTTCCCAAGGGTGAAACTTCGTTGTGTTTTATTTTTAACTTTTTTGTTCTCTTTGGATTTTGTGAAAGCCCACAAGTTTATGAGAAGTTGTCCAGATGAGGACACGGAACTTAGCAAACCATCCTCATCTTTAATCCTCATAAAAGTGGAAACACATACCCATGCTCATGCACACAAAGCACTCAAAACCCGGAAAACTAATTGAGTGCCAAGCACTTCTGGTACCCTAAGGATATATATATATTTTGGTAGCCTGAAGCTGCCAGAAACTTTGCCTGCTGAATGAATTATAGAACAGGAAGCAGATGGGCTGTGTATATGAAACAACCACTATCTGGCATGATGTGCTGTGCAATTTGGCTGCAAAGATTAAATTGAGCTATTGAATGTTTAATACACTATGCATAACAAATACAGCTAGAGCCACAAAACAGCATAAATTACAGAATTGGTATTCACACGGCCTTTCCCAGGAATCAATACACTGCCACCGCTCATAAGAGTCTGTTGTTTAATACACATAAAGAAGAGAAGAATTCTTCTATTAAAATGAGTTATCTGGGCTATTTACCAAAGGCAGTGATTTAGCAGTGGTAGAGTCTATGTAAGTGCTGTTGAATGCAGATGATAATACTTCTTGTCCTTGTCTGCCTGTTTCATTGCGCCTATCAGTTGCTGGGGCTGCGAGTCCCTTGGGTACATTAGCAGTCAGCCCAGGAAGTGTGTTTAAGTAATGGACATAATGTTCACATTTGCTAGACCAGCCTTCTCCCTAATCATGAATTATTCTTCCCCAAGGCTCAATTGGAACATTACTTTAGAAGCAGAAGATTTAATCCTTTTCAGCTGATTGGAGGGAATGATTACAGTATTATTTTCTTGTACAGGCTGTCTCCACTGAAGGTGCCTTTTTCTGTCCCCATCTTTAATAGGCAGCAATCTTTATTTCCCTGGAGGGAAATGGCAATGAATTTGAAATGGGATAAATCTTCAGGAATGCAAGGTGCTGAGGCTGTAGATCACTGCTGGTTAGTTAATTAGTTTAGCCCTCACTTGTTTCAACTCCAAGGTAGAACACCTTGTAACAAGGGGAAACGGTGGGTGGGTGGGCATGTGGGTGGAGTGGGAGAGTGAAGGAACCAGGCGTGGGCAGATAAATAATCAGATGCCTAAAGCAATTATGCCCCTGTGGGTTTTCTTCTATGTAAATGTTCGGTTCTGAATCTTTGAATTCCACTTGCTACAATGACTAAAACAAGCAGTGCTTGCCCATTCTGACTTTTAAGGACAATTCAAGTCACTGAAAGGGATTGTTGCATCTTTATCTAGTAGAGATGGTTAACGTAAAGTAAGGCAGAGCAGTATAGGGCAGTAGACCAAAGAAGGTTGGAGTTGCTACCCTATCATGATACTTAGAGACAGGGCTGGCCCTGGACTCGGTACCGGGAGGGAAAAAATGTGTTTGAACATTCCTGGTGAGTGTTCTTTAAGCACCGAGGCACAGGGAAGCAATAAATAACAATTGATTCAGTTTTTTGTTTTTGTTTTTTAATTTTCATGATTAGTGTTTCCAGAGAGGGGAAAAATGTGGCTTCAAAATTAATTACCTTGGGGTGGAAGATCTAAGCCCTGGCCATGTTGTCTTCCTGCCTCCCCTGCACCCTGCCTCTGCTCTGATGGGAAGGCCTCGAGGAGCGACCTTCCATTCCCCTGAAGTCTGGTTTTCTGTGGCGCCTCTACCCGAGTCCCTTCGCCTACCACCCATTTCCTGTTGTTCTTTTTTTAAATATAAATAACAAAGACAGAAACAGATCAAACCTAAAGAGTTCAACTGAATTTTAACAAAGTCCTTGACAGCTAACACATCTTGCATCTGATTTAAAGCAGGAAGCCCCCATGTCTAGCTGCCTGTGATCTATTTAGAATAAAACAAGGTCACACTGCCTTGGCCCTGATTATAAATATATTACGTTTAAGTGATGAATACCGCATTCATGAGGAGCAGGAGATCAAAAGTGCCTGAGGCTGGTGGTTTTCAATCTCTCCTCAGTGCCGAGTCAGAGACTTAAAATAAACACTGTTAAATCAATGCTGCAGGATTCAGGTACAGAGGCACAGGGATGATTTTGTTTCCAAAGCTGAACACAACAGGAGAGGAGAGGAGAGGCCATGTTAGCACTTCTGAGAGGATGGGAAGAAAACCTCCTTCCATTGGTTTGGTGGGGGGTGGGAGTTGACCCTTCCCCTATTATTTTAAGCCACCAAGAAAGATGGGAGAGGTCACATGTTTTCCTATCAGAGAAGATGGCATTGAGGTGCCTGTTTTCTCTGGACATGTTCATTCTTCAAATTCCTCCATTTTTCGCAGTCACATTGGCTCCCCACTACCTCCACAGATGCTAGAATGATAGGACTGGTGCAGAAACTCCAGCAACAGTCACTTTGCTCTGCCCTCTTGATTTAAGGAGAGCAGGAAGCTCTTTAAAGGACACACAACTGCGAAACAGCCGATCTAGGACTGAGACCCCAAGTGCCGGTGTTGTGTCTATCTGCTGGGGACAAACTGCCTGCCCACATGTCTCCTTATTTACATCACCCCTGTATTCTACCCCTGGGAACCCCAAACTCCTTTGAATTCAAAAGTCCCCAGACCTTGGCAAAGCACCAACAGCACTGCCTCTCCTTCCTATGCCATCTCTTTCAATTAATCAATCAAATCAATATTGACCAAGCACCTATTCCTTTCTCAACAGCTGAGTCCCAAGCAGAATTGTCCTTCCTGTCCAAGGTCCTTTAAGTTGTGTGACCCACTTCTTTGTTTTTCGGTTTACTTCCATCAGCTTCTGACTCAGAAAATTAGTATTTCCCCCAAACTGACATTTACATATAATATCGTATGTTTCTATCCTGCTGTAGCGGGAAGTAGGAGCAATTATCACATGCCGCATCACAATGGAAGGGGCTGGTGCTGACAGCTTTCAGCTTGTCTTCCTCTCCTCTCCTTCCTGAAGGTAACAAAGTTCAGAGAAATGGCCAGGGCTGCACAAAGGAAGAGGCGCATAGAAACAGGAATGGACAGGGAGCTAAGGAGTCTGTGAAACTGGATCCTATCCCCAGTTGCAACCAAGATTACTTATCTGTCCTTGGTTGAGCTGTTCAGACTCCTTAGGGCCTTGGGGATTTTTACTGAGAAATATTATAGGTTGGACTTAGGTCCCTAACTGCTCAATCTGTCTATGGTCCTGGTTGTCCCCAAAATATTAATTGGATTTTACATCATTGGGTTTCATTTCCGGACATTTACAATTCTCTGAGTAATGGGTAACATTCACAGCCCAATTACTTTCCCAAGCTCATCAAAATTTAATTTGCTGTGAGCAGTGACACACAGCCCGAGTTTGACTAGGAAGTCGGCAAAGCCACACCAGTGATTTATGCAAGTCTCCCTGTCTACAGAATTTACCATCAGGATGTCTAATGAAGTTTTTTCTCATGTAAACACACAGCTTTCACATCTCCTGGAGTTGGAGCAGATGAGCTTCTCAGGACCGAATGTACTAGACAATACACTCCTCACATAATGAGCTCGGGAAATTCTGCTATGAAATAAGGGGTCTTGGTGTTATTAAAATGTTTCATAAGTGAAAACTGTATCTTTTTTAGGACTTCACAATGCTATTTGCATGTTTAAAACACCTGACCCCAGGAGGCTGCATTTATACTACTGTAATTTTAAAAATACTTTGACCTCCACATTTACACTCAAATACTGATCCCTGTGCCTTTTTCACTTTCAATCTACTATAAGGTTTGTGTAGGAGGGCATTTGAACATAAAATTAATGTAATTTTAGGAGGCAGGAAATATTATTAGAACTTAGAAGTCACTGATATAACTATCATTAAATTGCTGTATCAAAAGTATTTCTCCTTTCTGTCACTGTTTTTACATCATATTCTGTATCTGCACTGTCCAACATGGTAGCCACTAGTCACATGTGATTAATGAGCACTTTCAAGAAGCCAGTCCACACTGAGATGTGCCATAAATGTCAAGTACACAATGGTTTACAAAGATTAATATGAAGAATGTAAAATATCTCATTAATCATTTTTATTTAATTACTTGTTGAAATGATAATAGTTTGGGCAGCTTGAGTTAAATAAAATAGATTATTAAAATTAACTTTACCTGCTTATTTCTAGTTTTTTAAGGCTTCTAGAAAACTGCAATTACATAGGCTATTCAATTATTTCAATTGGACAATATTGCTCCAAGTGTCTAGTAGTTCTATATCACGGTATCTACATCTAGTCCAATGTTCATTCAGTCTGCAAATAACTTCCAAGTGCCTACAAAGTGCCATGCTCTGTGCTTGATGGAAGGAATTTGAAAATGAATAGTTTTTGTTTTTAAGGATCTAACATTTTAGAAGAGGAAAGAGGCATGTAAGGAAATAATTAGAATCAACACGATACTCACTACTTCCCAGTCAGGGCCCTGACTTTAGCTTAGAAGACATATCAAGGAAGCACATTCAGGCTCCTTTGTAGCTGTCACCTGTGTGATTACACCCAAAAGTTAATTTTATGTCCTCGGGGGGATCTAGATTCTGTGGAGCCTGAAGTCTTTGGAAGCTGCATTTAGTGAGAAAAAAAAAAAAGGATGCAAAATGACAATGACAAAATTAGGTAACTATTATAATTGAAATATGAAATACTAAAATCAAACAAAGGTGGGAGTGATTAATCCTCTGAGTGGTTCCAGCATGTATCCAGAAGATCCTTGACTTAGGTCACGTGGGATGAGTAGGAATTTGGTGAGGAGGCTGGGACAGCTTTCCCTGACAGTGAACAGAGCATGGGTAATGGCACTTTTGGTGTAGTGTAGAAGGGGCCAATAAAGACAAGAAGTGATGTGGGACAAAAGGTGGGTAAGGGCCAGATTATGTAGAGGCCTGCATGCCAGGCAAGGGTATGATGATTTCATCCTGGAGTACAGGAATTGGGAACCAATGAAAGATTTGGAGTGACATGATTAGAGTTGTATTTTAGAAAGACCATGAAAAGCAGTGGAGACACTGGACCGGGCACACCTCTGATTCTAAGTATGTACCTACCTCTCCATTTTTTAATTGAGTAATCATATCAGAGTGTCCCAGCACAATCCCATGTAACTGCATTACAGAATGCCGTTTCCCCTAAAATATCCAACAAGTTCTTTGGGTTGACTGGTTTTTACTGAGTCAGTTTTATCTCCCACCTCCCCACAAACTCCAGACCTCAGGCCCTGCCTTCCACCACACACCAGAAGCTGTTGCTTCTGAATGACCTATACATTGCCAGCCTAGACATTTGGTGTGGCAGCTCACCCTGGGAAACCTGAGAACTTTCACACACAATAAAGAGCTTGGCATCTAAAAAAATATGATTGTCACAGGGACCTACAAAATGAAGGGATGACAATACTCCACTTGGTGCTACCTCAGCCCATAGTGCCCTAGACTTAGCCTGGTCCAGCCCCTAGAGACACGATTCAGACTCCCTCAACCAGCTAGTGTCCTAATCCCACCCTCCACCTGAGGACTTGGTCAGGTGAGAACTGGACCTACTGCCGCACAGACACAAAGCCACCCCGTGAGGCCTACCTCTTCATACACTTTTAAGCGGCTCCATCTCTGTATCTAATGGGCCTTTGTCAGGGTCACCTGAGTTTACAACTCTCTGGCAGACTACAACTTTGAACTTAGTTCTGTATTTTACAGACTCAAGTACTACTTAGGCTAATTGGCTTACCCATTTTCATGCAAACTTCTAGCTCCACCTAGCAATAGGCTCTCTGGCAGACGCAAATAAATTGTACTTCCAACTTGCCAAATACACAGCTATGGTGGTTGTTATAGAAAGGAACTGGAACTTAATGTCCACTACAATTGCTCTCTTTGTCTTATTCCTAAAGTGAATCTTCATTGTAGACCTCTATAGGATGCTACATGCCCATGACTCCTTCAGACCCTGAATGGGGATTGGATTACACTCTGGCACTCAGCCTGGCACCCTGATGGCATGGTCTACCTTTGACATCGTGGCCAAAAGAGTGAAGCAACTTTCAACACAACAGTGTCCAAGAGCAGGTGTGGTGGTGGTAGGGGGGGGAGGGTATGGGAGAGTGACTGCACAGAGCTAAATATTAACTTTCAGAGCACCATATTTACTTCACTGAAGCCAAAAGCTAACCTGTGAACATACTCAAGAAGGCTGAGGCCATGCTTGGTAACTGTGGCCAGAAACACTGTGAACACACTTAAATGCAAGTCTTCAGTGACCTTACAGAAAGTATGTACTGAATTGTAGCCTCTAAAATGTGTATGTTGAAGCCATCACCCCCAATGTGACTGTATTTGGAGATAGGGCCTTTGAAGAGGTAAATAGGGTCATAAGGGTGGGGCCCTAGTGCATTAGGACTGGTGACCTTATAAGAAGAGGAGGAGACATCAGGGATGGGTACACACAGAAAAAAGGTCATATGAGGACACATCAAGAAGGTAGCCACCTACAAGCCAAGGAGAGAGACTTGAGAAGAAACAAATGCCACCAACGCCTTTGTGGTGGTGCTCCACCCACAGGCTCCCCTGGCCACCATGGATGAGAATAAGTCTACCAAGACATGATCTGCTTGGGGAGGAAAGGTGGCCAGTCTTTCAAAGGAGAAGGGCCAGGAGCCTTTTCCTCAATGGGCTTTTATTGGATTCAATTTGCACAGGAATACAGGTAAAGCTCATGAATCATTGCCAGGCAGTAAGGATCAAACAGTAGATAACATACAAAGAACTATGAGGGCTTATTCTGAGTCAGGGTCAGTTAGCTAAAGGGCTATAAAACTTTGAGAAACAAACTCATTTCATACTTGGACCCTTACCAGAAAATTGAGGACATTCATAGCAAAGCAGGTTTCACAGGAATTTATGCATTCTTTCTTAGGCCTGATCACCTCAGGGAACCGCCCATTCCTGCCCAGGCCTGCACCGACCTCCAACGTTGTTACAGGCTTAAGTTGGGCAGGGGAAATAAGGCAGCCAAGAGATTAGGAGACTTCTCACAGACAGAATGAGGACTCAGGCTATGTCAGAGCTGAGGAGTGAGGGTCCATCACCCCCTTTTTCTATAGCCCCCCAGGTCCTTCCCTGGGGGCCCCCTCATGACCATGCCTGTCTTAGGTCATTCCTCCCTTGAGGAATCTTATGGTCATTGGCTAACTGGTCAGGCTCGGGGCAAAGCAGAGTGAAGTAAAGGGGGCCAAGGTGGCACCCCTTACAAGAAGATAATCTTTGTCTCCTTAGTGGCTTATGGTTCCAAGGTCTCACTCAGCCTTAGTCATGGGGGTGGTTATAGCTTCTGAAACCAGGCAGGGCAGTTCCCAACACACCTTGATCTCTAAATTCCAGCCTCCAGAACAGTAAGAAAATTAACTTCTGTTGTTTAAGCACCCCATTCTGTGGTATTTTGCTATGATGTCTCCTAGTAAACTAATACATAGGGTGTTTGAAGAGAAGTAAAATAACTGAAATTAACTTGGCCTATTTTCCAAACTGAAGAAAGAAACTAAGTTTCCTTTTTTTTCCCCAGAGCAATTGTGATTTGATGAGTAGGTGGTGGGAGCAGGAAGTGGTGGAGGAGTTTTTAAAATGCTTTTTACCTGCCAGGAACTATTCTAAATGCCTTATGTATACTGACCCACTGACCCTCATGAGATAGGAGGCAGATGTTACTACTCCATGTTGTAGATGAGGAGAGGGGGGCTCAGATGTCCAACACCAATGTGAGGTGTAGGAACACAAAATCACTGATCTGTGAGATCCAGGTGGGAAATACAAGACGAAAAGCCAAAGACAGAAGTGGAATTCATACACGAGTCCTTGCTTCTTCTCAGTCTTTGGCTCTTCATGGTAGAGAGTTCCGTCACTGTGATGGTTGTAACTATTCCATTTCTCAATATTTGTATTGTATGAGCACACCCCCAATACAATAGGAGTGAGTATTTGCCCCAGAAAACACTACACCTCAGAAAAAAGAAATTTCCTGAGCAAACCCAATGCAACCCATCATTCACCCTCATGAACTCAAACCACACCCTTGTCTTTCTATGTCCTCTTCTCCCTAGATCATGTCTGTATTTTGTGTGTGTTTATTCAAACTTAAATTCTCTCCATTGTAATCACCCCAAAGTATTCGGAGAATTCACAGGTAGCCTACCTTTCAGTGTTCATTGTTTTTTCATAGTGTGCCACTTTCAATAAAAATGCCACATAATTCTGTTACTTTAGTTTTATAATTCATTAGCAGTTCCAACTAATGGGTGGTTAAAGAACAGGAAGTTTAATCTTTTTGCACACATAAATGCAAATTTTAGATCCTAAATTTTTCTTAACTCTGAGAATTCTGAAAGACATTTCTTAAAGGATTAAACTTTAGAGTAAATACACAATCTCCATCACCCTGAAAGCAAAAGCAGCACATACATGCCATGTGAGAATTAGAAAGTTGTGCCATCACACACATTTGAACTAGAGAGTTTAGATCCATCTTATATAAGTTAAATGAATTTTGTTTTATTTCAGGTTTGTCATGTAAGTCTTGTGTTTGTTTCCAAAACATCATATTCTTTTTAATTTATCTATAAGCTTTGCTTCAGAAATAACTGCCCCACCCCCATCCCCCCAAAAATCACAGAGATTAAAGCCAAAAATAAAATTTCAATACTGGAGAAATGTGAACACACACAGAACAAACGAAATAACTATAAAGCACAGATGAGCGAACGGAGTCATGTAGGTTGAAGGGATATGAGCAGAGAATGGTCATCACTAGGAACACTTGGACTGGCTGGCTGCCAAGAGGCCTCACAGAAGGAGGCATCTCAATGCAAAAATGGGTCTTTGTTTGTAAAGGCTCCGAAATTTGAATATTCTAGGCAGAATTAGATTCTCAAAAGCAAAAAGACATAATTCAAATTCATAAGACACTAATGTAGCAGCCAGAATATTGCTCAGTATATTCCTCCCTGTGGTGAAATCTACATGGGAAGCCAAATTCTCATCAAGAGATTGCTCAGAGGGCCTGAGCTGAACTAGAGGAGCAAGTTGAAAAATTCATGTGTTCTGAGATCAGAATGAGCCAACGCACCTAGGAGGCCCTGAGGCCTCTCTTAGGTGACACTGAAGGTAACATGGACAAAGTTTTCTCTCAATTTTGTGCAGTTTTCTCAACAGCAACTTAAAGAATATTACTACAGCTAAACAATCTGATCCATTTCTTTTTTATTGGATATTTTTTTTATTTTAATCATTGTTCAAGTACAGTTTTCTCCGTTTTACTCCCATTCCAGCCCACCCACCCATCCCTCCCAACTTCCCTCCCATTACCACCCTCCCGCTAGATTTTGTCCATGTGTCCTTTAACTTTGTTCCTATAAACCCTTCCCCTTTTCCCCTGAAACTCCCTCTTCTCTCTCCTCTGGTCACTTTCAGCCTGTCCTCTATTTCAGTGTCTTTGACTATATTTTGCTTGTTTCTTTATTTTGTTGTTTAGGTTCCTGTTAAAGGTGAGATCATATGGCATTTACCTTTCACTGCCTGGCTTATTTCGCTTAGCATAATGCTTTCCAGTTCCATCCATGCTGTTGCCTTCGTTCTTTCTGCTGCATAGAATTCCACTGTGTAAATGTACTACGTTTTTTTGATCCATTCATTTACTGATGGGCATCTAGGTTGCTTCCAACACTTAGCTATTGTAAATTGTGCTGCTATGAACATTGGGGTGCAAAGGTTCTTTTGGATTGGTGTTTTAGGATTCGTAGGATATAGTTTCAGCAGTGGAATTGCTGGGTCAAAAGGCAGATCCATTTTTAGTTTTCTGAGGAAGTTCCATTGTGTTTTCTACAGTGGTTGCACCAGTCTGCAGTCCCACCAACAGTGCACTAGGGTCCCCTTTTCTCCACAACCTCTCCAACACTTGTGGTTTGTTGCTTTGCTTATGATGGCCATTCTGACTGGTGTGAAGTGGTACCTCATTGTGGTTTTAATCTGCATCTCTCTGATAGCTAGCGATATTGAACATCGTTTCATGTGATTTTGGATCTTCTGTATGTCCTCCTTGGAGAAGTGTCTGTTCAAGTCCTTTGCCCATTTTTTAATTGGGTTGTCTGTCTTCTTAGAGTGGAGTCGTATAAGTTCTTTATATATTTTGGAGATTAAACCCTTGTCTGAGGTATCATTGGCAAATATGTTTTCCCAGACAGTTGTTTCTCTTTTTATTTTGATACTGTTTTCTTTAGCTGTGCAGAAGCTTTTTATTTTGATGAGGTCCCATTTGTTTATTCTTTCCTTTATATCTCTTGCTCTAGGGGACATGTCAGTAAAAAAGTTTTTGCGTGATATATCTGAGATTTTCCTCCCTATGTTCTCCTCTAGTACTTTAATGGTGTCAAGGCTTATGTTTAAGTCTTTTATCCACCTTGAATTTATTTTTGTATAAGGTATAAGTTGGTGCTCTAGTTTCATTTTTTTTGCACGTAGAGGTCCAGTTCTCCCAACACCATTTGTTGAAGAGGTTATTTTTACTCCATTTTTTGTTGCTGCCTCCTTTGTCAAATATTGACCATAGAGACTTGGGTTTACTTCTGGGCTCTCTGTTCTGTTCCATTGGTCTGTGTCCCTGTTTTAATGCCAGTACCAGACTGTTTTGATTACAGTGGCCTTGTAATACAGTTTAGTATCAGGTAGTGTGATCCTTCCTACTTTACTCTTCTTTCTCAAAATTGCAGCAGCTATTCGGGGTTTTTTGTGGTTCCATATAAATTTTTGAAGTCCTTGTTCTATGTCTGTGAATTATGCCATTGGTATTTTAATAGGTATTGCATTGAATGTGTAAATTGCTTTGGGTAGTGTAGACATTTTGATTATATTAGTTCTTCCAATCCATGAACACAGTATATGTTTCCATTTGTTTGTGTCCTCCTTGATTTCTTTCCTCAGTGTTATGTAGTTTTCTGAATACAGGTCTTTTACCTCTTTGGTTAGGTTTATTCCTAGGAATTTTATTTTTCTTTTTGCTATTTCAAATGGGATTTTTTCCTTGATTTCTTCTTCTGCTCTTTCATTGGTGGTATACAGAAATGCCTTTGATTTCTGGATATTGACTTTGTATCCCGCTGTTTTGCCAAATTCATTTATTAGGTCAAGCAGTGTTTTGGTAGAGTCTATAGGATTTTCTTCGTACACTATCACGTCATCTGCAAACAATGACAGTTTTGTTTCCTCCTTTCTGATTTGGATGCCTTTTATTTCCTTTTCTTGTCTGATTGCTGTGGCTAAAACTTCCAATACTATATTGAATAAACATGGTGAAAGTGGACAACCTTGTCTTGTTTCTGATCTTAGTGGTAAAGATTTTAGTTTTTGCCCATTGAGTATGATGTTGGCTGTAGGTCTGTCATATATGGCCTTTATTATGTTGAGGAATGCTCCCTCTATTCCCACTTTGCTGAGTGTTTTTATCATAAATGGGTGCTGTACCTTATCAAATGCTTTTTCCACATCTATTGATATAATCATGTGATTTTTGTCTTTGCTTTTGTTTATGTGAGGTATTACATTTATTGATTTGTGAATGTTGAACCATCCTTTCATCCCTGGGATGAATCCCACTTGGTCATGGTGTATGATTTTTTTAATGTATTGTTGGATGTTGTTTGCCAGTATTTTGTTGAGGATTTTAGTGTCAATGTTCATCAGTGATATTGGCCTGAAGTTTTCTTTCTTTGTTGTGTCTTCATCTGGTTTTGGAATTAGGATAATGTTGGCCTCATAAAAAAAGTTTGGGAGTCTTCCATCTTTTTGAATTTTTTGGAATAGTCTGTGAAGGATAGGGGTTAGCTCTACCTTAAATGCTTTGTAGAATTCTCCTGTGAAACCATCTGGTCCAGGGCTTTTGTGTGTTGGGAGTTTTTGGATTACTGCTTCAATTTCTTTTGCTGTTATTGGTCTGTTCAGGCTTTCTGCTTCTTTTTCATTGAGTTTTGGAAGATTATATTTCTCTAGGAATTTGTCCATTTCATTTAAGTTTTCAAATTTCTTGGCATACAGTTCTTCGTAGTAATTTCTGTTAGAAAAAAAAAAAGCTGTTACATTGTTACATTTTAAAAATGGGGTTGATAATTTCTGAAGTATAAGATCATTTTTTGAGTTAAATATAGTCATATGGCACTTAATCATAGGAATGCTCTCTGAGAAATATATCATTAGGTGATTTTGTTGTGTGAGCATCATAGAGTATACTTGTACAAGCTTGGATAGTATAGTCTACTACACACTTAGGCTGTTTTCTCTATGCTTCTAGTCTACAAACTTGTACAGCATGTTACTGGATTGAATAATGTAGGCAATTATACCAAAATAGTAAGTATTTGTGTATCTAAATATATCTAAGCACAGAAAAGGCACAGTAAAATTATAGTGTAAAACTGAAAATGGTACACCTGTACGGGGACCTTACCATGAATGGAGCTTGGAAGTTGCTCTGGATGAGTCAGTGAGTGAGTGGTGAGTGAAGATGAAGGCCTAGGACATTAGTGTGCACTAATGTAGACTTTATATACAGTGTACATTTGGCTAAATGGGTAAAAAAAAAATGTCTTTTTTCAATAATAAGTTAACCTTCACTAACTAACCTTTTGACTTTATAAATTTTGAATTTTTTTAACTTTTTGACTTTTTGTAATAATAGCTTAAAACATAAACACATTGTACAGCTGTACAGAAATATTTTCTTTTTTTATAGCATTATTCTATAAGCTTATTCTATTTAAAAACATTGGTTTTTTTTTACTTTTAAACTTTGCTGTTAGAAACTAAGGCACAAATACATGCATTAGCCTAGGCCTACACAAGGTCAGGATCACCAATGTCACTGTCTCCCACTTCCACATCTTTCCCACTAGAAGGTCTTCAGGGACAATAAGGATGCATGGATGTCATCTCCTATGACAACAAGGCCCTTTTCAGGAACACCTCCTGAAGGACCTGCCTGAGGCTCCTCTTGAGAAGGTGTCACTCTTTTCAGAAATATGTCCAAAGTGATTTTCCTTGTTGTTTGTTTTGTTCATAGATTGCTTATACGTAGATAATGCACTATGAACCCTCCTCTCTGTTAATGAAAACATTTTAGGGTCAAGGTCTATGTTTTCAGGTTTTTTAATGAGCTTGTTAAGGTCTGCAAAAGTTTCTGCTAAATTTTTCAGTGTGAATTTTTTTTTTTTTGAGAGTGGAAGGGTTTGTTTATTTCTTCTGCAGTTTCCTTTTCTCTCACCTCTTTTTTAGTTATGCATTCCTGTCCCAGTTCACCCAGAACTATCAGTACATTCAACATTGTAATCAGGTCCAGCCTTTTCTTTCAACATCGCAAACAATCTTTTTGCTTTGGCTGTGATCATCATGGGGCTGAGAAAGATTTGCTTTTGTGTCAGGTCTTCCATCCAGGTCATTAGAAGTTTCTCCATGTCTGATACAGGTTCTTGATGCTTCTTGAAATTTTGTTAGTTTTTTTGTCTTCAATGAAGCAGATCTTTTAACAACTTCTGTCCCTTTGTTCTTATTATTTGAGAATGTAGCTATGGTGGAATGGGACATGCCTGAGTGATTTTCCACCTTCATAGTCCTTAATCACTTCAAATTTTGTTTCCAGGTCAGTCACCCAATGTGGACTCACTGTCAACATTAGCAGTGGGTTTTGTACACTTGGGGGCCACAATGGACAAAACATGAGATTAAATCAAGCACAAGAAAAAATGATCAGTCAAGAGACGTGTGTGAACACAAAGATGTATGATTCTGCTGCTGGCCTAACAGGGCATACTGCTTAACAACAAACTATTTTTTTTTATTAATAAGAAGAGTACAGAGTACACTCTAAAACAATGATTAAAAAATGTGGTATAATAAATACATAAACCAGTAACAGACATTTATTATTATTATCAAGTATTATGTGCTGTACATAACTGTATGTGCTGTACATTTATGTAACTGGTAATGCAGTAGGTTGGTTTATATGAGCATCACCACATACATATAAGTAATGTGTTGCACTATGTCATGATGAAGGCTACAACATAACTAGATGATAGGAATTTTCCAGCTCTATTTTATAATCTTATGGTACTACCCTCATATATGTGGTTCGTCGTTGACCAAAATATCATTACACACTGCATGAGTATAAATTAATATAATGTGCCTGGCATATGCAGATACCCAATGAACAGTAGCCATCATCATCGCTGTCATTTTAGAGATATTCTCATTGTTTTCAAGCATTTCTTTTCCCTTCTCCAAAGCAACTGTATATCTCTTCAGTCAAATAGAATTTAACAAAATATCTCTCTAATCCTCATTGTGTGTTTGCACATAACTGATGAGAATGTCTACATTCTTAACTTTTCCTAAAGGATACCAGTTTCTTTTGCATGGAAAAAAAGAAGGGTTATAAGGAAAGGACCAGCCAGGTGAACTTCTGTTTAATAAAGGAACTGTAGTCACATCAGCCTCCATGCTGACCTGGACATGTAGGTCAAGACCAAACAGTGTATCCTTAAAGATTAACATGTAGCTCAGAGGTTGGTTTGTCTCCACTTCCTCATTTTTATTTTCATTCTTTCTATGGTTGCCTTTGAATTTTTAACATGTGTTTTTTAGCAAATGCTATTTTTAATCAAAATCTTGATTTCCGTCAAACAGGAAAGGGCCTTAACATGGCTTTAACTCAAACAGTTGCTTCCCTTCATTGGGTTATTGAAAGAAGCTGGGAGCATGCAGTGAATACTAGTTTGCATTTACTGACATGCTTTCCTCTTTTAGTTGCCTCCCACTTGATCCTTTTTCATTCAATTTGTTTCTTTTTCTGGTTTCTTACTGAGGTAAATATATCAACAGCTCTTTCAGCAGAAAGGATAATAAACTATAAATGATGAACTAGATAATAAACTCTCAGTGTTTATATATCTACATCTATATTTTGTACTCTTTCTTGACCAACATTTTAGCTAGGAATAAAATCCCAGCTTGTTTTCCTGTAAGACTCTGAAAATTTATTTAACTGATATCTGACATCTACTTTTTTTTGTGAGAATTCTGTCACCAGTAAAATTATCTAGAAAACAAAAACGACATGGCTTCTTTTTTCTGGGCATTTTTTATACTGTAGGTACGGATCTGTTTAGCAAATCCTAATGTTGCTTGATATATTTGAGGGATCATGTCTTTTTCAATTTTATAAAATTTTCAGCTACAATCTCTTAGAATATAAACCCCTTCCCCCTTCTCTATGTTCTCTTATTGGTGCTTTAATTTTTTCCTCAATGCCTCCAAATCTCTCTTACATTTTTCCCATCTCCTTATATCTCTGAACTGCATTCTGGCTGATTCTGTTAGATTTTTACAATTCAGAAAAAATCTTTTCTTGGGAGATCTAACTACTGATTTACCTATTTACTGAGTTTTACCTTATTCTGAATCTTAGCATTATTGAAAAAAACTATAGCTTTAACCTAATTCCTTGATTATAGCAAAGAGATGAAAATTCACATTCTAATGCAAATGTTCCTTTGTGATAGATGTTTCTGGAGATGTTCCTGATTCATATTCTGCAAAAACAGACTCTTGCCATTTCAGTCTTATCATAGTGACGTATTGGACTCTCACAGTAAAAAGGAGCCAGGAAAAATTTCTAATGTACATGCAGACATATATTTTTCCAGTTAATTATCTATCCTGTTTTAAAGCATGCTTATTTCAGAAGTGTCAAAATGTACTAATCCATACTGCAATTGTTTGGAAAACTCCATGAGCAAGTATATTTCAGCAAGAAAAGACATTTGATGCCAGTCAAATTCTCTTTTTTTTTTGCCACTATAAATGGCTTTCCTATTTTCAACAGTTTTCAAAATCAAAGTCATATCTAAGCTGACAACTTCTTTGGCAAGTTTCAGCCAGATATAATTTAAAACAGTCAAGGAAGCAAAGCCTAAACAATAGGGTTTCTAATGGGACTGGTGACAGATCCTTAACTACTGTCATGCTGTGTCTGACACCAGAACACTTGAGAGGAAATTTGTTAAATAAATACTTGCAGTTAAGAAGTACACCTGCATTTAGAGTGTGTGTACTGTGTCATGGAAATATGTAAGATCTGAGAATTCAGTGATGTTATACACCTAACAAAAACATACCTGAAAAATCCCCCCAAGGAATTCCTCTCTTCAACCTTCAGAATATTCTTTAGCTATAGTTCACATCCAAAGGTCATTAAAAGGTCACAAGGGATAAAAAAAATCAGAGCTCTCCTCCTTTTAGCCTCTGATTACTTCTGTATAAAATGAAGCTCTTCACTTTCTGAGGGAGAAAAACGTTCTAATGTGACCCTTTAATCACTACTACTTACACACATACACACATGGTTTTCTTTAACTAGAACAAAATTTTTTACAATTAATGCTATATTAATGTTAATTAATGTATTAGATACTTAGAATACATGAATATTCTGTTTTACGAACATTACAAATTTGAGGACTTTTATAAGAAAAACAAACTAAATTGCAAGGAAAGCCAAAATGAGTCTATACCTGACAGTTGGCTTAATGAATGATAATTTTTTCTACTTAAATCTCCTAAATTTGGTGTCAGATAAAAATTACTATCTTTGTTTAGACTTTTTATGATTCAGCTGCTAAAATATCAATTCTGATATTTAAAACTCTTTAATTTAAGTGACAATTATGAGGCAACGTAAAGAAAAATCAAATCTGTGTTTCAGGACACAGCTAAACCTTCCAACACCAATGAATGTTTACACAGCTATCATAGAGAAGAACCTAGCAGGTGGTTCTGGGAAGCTGCAGCTTGATTATAACTGTCTTCTCTTCTTATAGCAATCCAATGCATCTCCCTGTCCTGCACTGAATAGCTGCTCAGACCTACAAGCTACAAGGAGCAAATTAACTCTTGGGCTCTCTAGAGCCATAGTGGAAAGAATATGTATAAGATTGTCTCTTTCTCTCACTTGGTTGAACATCTGAGACTAGAACTGAGGGCGAAAGTCATAACTGGTAGACTCTAGGGAGACAATTTGACTGTGGAGATTTGTGTATTCCTAAAAATAAACCCTCAGGAAAAGCCTGACTTCTGATCCCTGAAAGACCAACAAGGAGCCTACAAGTGGACCCGGCCTTCCTTTCTATAATCTGGCAAAACTCAAAGAACCCAAGTGCCCAGAGGCTTTCTTCACTCCAGGTGCCTCTATCTGCTTGCTTGAAGGCCAATAGTGCACAAGAGAGACTGCTTTCTCTTAAATTTATTCTAGACTGCCCCAACACTCAGCATACCCCAATCATACCTGAGTCCCAGGAACTCAACAAAAACAGCACCCAGATGTCAGAGACAAAGACTAGTCTAAACAAAAAGAATTCAAACACAGTGAACAAAGCTGCTAGAAAAGACAAAAAATTGACTAGAAACACAAAAAACAATTCAAGTACAGCATGGAAATAATGTTTGAGGAAGAAAAAAGGTACACCCACTTAACAATCCAAACATTATTGAGACCAAAATTAGTGGCATGAAAGACAAAATGAAACAAATATCTCAAAATATAAAAGGGTATGAATTATAAGAAAATCATGATTATAAGAAAAAAGATAAGGGGAATTAAACTGCAAATAGTAGGAATTCAGAAAGTGAAGACACAAAGTAAGAACAAAGAAATAATTTAACAAACAACACACCATTTCCTTAAGGTGAAAAAAGATCCTTGTGGAGTTCACTGAATTCCAAGACAGGTTGTTGAGAAAAAAACATATATTTGGGACAGCCTGGCACAATTCTGGACCTCTGAGGATACAAAGGAAATATTATAAGCACCTGTACAAAGAAATAAGTTGCCTGTATAAGAAAATACAGCATTCTCTTACAGTTGTAATTAGAAGATAGAGGAATAATACTACTAAAAGTAATCATTTGATTCCCAAAATTATAAATACAACCAAGATACTCACCTATCAAGGTAAGATAAATATGCAAGAATGCATAAAGGATATCACCCAAGTATGTCATCTGAGAAAAATAAAGACCTATAAATATACAATAAATAAACCTGAACTTGATCTTATAATTTATAAATAATAGAAAGCATGTTGAAACATAAAACTTATATAATTTATATATATATACACATAAACATATCCATACATATACTTCATAATTTATATATTATATATTTGCATGCAAAAATACATACATATTATGTATATTTGCATTATCTATACTACATCTATATACATGTCTTTAAATATCAGTTAATAATTGATTCTATGAAAATATAAAATTTAAGTGTCAAAACCCCTTGAAACAGTAAGGATATACTCAATATACTCAAGGGAAGTTCTAAACCAGGAACAATAGAGTGAAGAAAAAAGAAAAGACAATAAAAATGTTCTAAATATCTCATTTTATTGGGGAGAAAATAAGTATTTTAGTAAGGAAAGCTATTCCTCTCAGTGGGGATAATTCTATCTTGTTTTACATAAAAGCAATAGGTATATATCATAGTTTAGAGAGACAGAATGTAAGTAATAATAGATCACAAAAATATAGTAAACTACCAGATTAAATAAGGAAATGGAGTAAATATTAACTTGAGCAAAACTAGAAAGTAAGAAAAAAGAAGCCAATGAAAAATTAAATAATAATCATAAGTTAAAGTGGGAGAAAAAAATCCATTGTATTGGTTGCTACATGAACAAAGTCCTTCCAGTAAAGGAGAGACTATATGATTGACTTTAAACAATCTATATTCTATCTGAAAAAAAAAGCACACTATACTGGGATGCAGAAAAGTTTAAAAGAGTTAACTAAGATCATCTCAAAATGGATTATAGACTTGAACATAAAACTTTAAAATTTAAAACTCCTAGAAAAAAATATAAGGTGTAATCTCCTCCACATGGTCTTGGCAGTGATTTTTTTTTTTTTTGGATGTGACCAAAAGCAAAAAGAAATACATGAGAATACATCAAACTAAAAAATTCTGCAAGCAAAGGAAACCATCAACAAAATGAAATAGCAATCTATAAAATGGAAGGAGATATTTGCAAATCACACATGCAATAAGGGGTTAATATCTAAAATATACAAAGAACTCACACAACTCAAAAGCAAAAAAAAGAAAAACAAAAGTGGGAAGAGTGGACATTCTTCTAAATAGGACAAATATCACAAGAACATGAAAAGATGTTCAACATCACTAATCATCAGGAAAATGCAAATTGAAACCACAATGAGCCATCACCACACAGCTCATAGGATGTCTATTACCAAAAGGAAAAAGATGACAGGTGCTAGTGGGGTATGAAGAAAGGAAACCCTTATACACTGTTGGTAGAAATATAAATGGGTACAGTCACTATTGAAAAAATTATGGAGGTTCCTCAAGAAATTAAAAATAGTATTATCATCTGATTCAGCAATCCTACTTCCTAAGTATATACCTAGTGGAAATGAAATCACTATCTTGAGAAGAAATCCATTTTACCATGTTCATTGAATAATTTTTCACAGTAGCCAAGACATGGAAAAAAACCTAAGTATTCATCAACAGATAAATAGATAAGTCTCAATATGACATATCTAATGATATAAATGATATAGCTCATATAATGATACCTGTATGATATAAATTTGTTAAGATAAATGTGATAATGAATATTATTTGGGCTTTAAGAAATGTGAACTCTGACTTATGCAACCACAAGGATGAAGATGGAGGAGCATTATACAAATTAAACTAATCTAGATAAAGAAAGAAAGTTAGGAGACAAGAAAGATGGTGGAGGTATGAATGAAAGCCACACTAACCTCCTCCTTGAACCAACCTGGAATTAACCTAATTAATGGAGAAATCACCTGGAACAAACAACTGAACAATAGCAAGAGAGAAGTCTTGTGACTTTGGACAAAGAGAACATCAGCTTCAGCACAACCTGACTGCACCTGTACAACAGCACACAAGATGTGGTGGGCAGAGTGACTCTCAGTCAACCAGCTAGAGGGAAGGACCCATCAAAGAATGACCTGACAACAATCAAAACCCAATTATATCCAGAGATTCAACATAAGCAGCATAAAGGGCATCCCAAAATCAGCAAGTTCAGGAGATCAATGAGACTGCACCACTGAATCCACAGGTCTCCTACCATAGAAGTTCACACCACAAACTCAGGGAGTCAAAACAGGTCAGTTTAAGAAGCAGAAGCAAACAAGAAGAGTCTCACAAATAATGGGAAGACAAAGAAACAACCCACAATCAAAAAGAAAGGAAGAATCCTCAGAAAGAGAGCTGAATGAAACAGAGGCAAGTAAACTACTAGATATTGAGTTCAAAACAATGATATAAGGAAGCTTAATTAGTTCAATAAAAATTACCAAAAACTACAGGGAAACTACAAGGAACTTACTGCAAACTCTATTAGCATGAAAAAGGACCTAGAAACTGTCAGAGTCAAGAGGAAATGAAGAACACAATTTCTGAATTGAAGAACACATTAGAAGGAATCAAAAGCAGGCTAGATAAAGGAGAGGATTGAATCAGTGAGCTGGAGAACAAGGTAGAAAAAAAACTCCCAGGAAGAGCAAGAGAAGGAAAAAAGACACAAAAAGAATGAAAAGGGGTTAAGAGAACTGCAGAACAATATGAAACATAACAATATCCATATAATAGGGATACCAGAAGAAGAAGAGCAAGGGATAGCAAACTTTTTGAAAAGTAATGAAAGCAAGGTAATGATAGAAAACTTTCCTAATTTGATGAGAGCAAAAGTCAAACAAATCCAGGAAGCATAGGGGGTCCCAATCAAGAGGAACACAAAGAGATCCACTCTGAGACACATCATAATTAAAATGGCAAAATTCCAAGACAAAGAGAGAATCTTAAAGGCAGCAAAGGAGAAACAAGAAGTAACATACAGAGGATCCCTGATAAGGCTAGCCCTTCTCAATGGAAAAGCTACAAGTCAGAAGGTAATGGCAAGAAATATTCCAAGTAATGAAAAGCAATGACCTGGAACCAAGACTTCTCTAACCAGCAAGACTCTCGATTAAAATGGAAGGCAAAATAAGGAGTTTCCCAGACAAAAGAAGGCTGAAAGAATACACCTCCACCAAACCAGCTCTGCAAGAGATGCTAAAGGGACTGCTATAAGAAGAGGAAGAAAAAGAGAGAGAGAGGGAAGAACACAGGTATGAAGGAAGTAAAATGGCAGTGAATAAGTACCTATCAATAGTAACTTTAAAGGTAAATAGATTAAATACTCCAATCAAATGACATAGTTTAGCTGAATGGATAAGAAAACATGACCCAAACATACGCTGCCTATAAGACACCCACCTCAGAACAAAAGACCTATGCAGACTGAAAGTGAAGGGTTAGAAAAAAAAAATATTCCAAGCAAATGAACAGGGAAAAAAAAAAGCCAGGGTAGCAATACTTATACCAGACAAAAAGAGACACAGAAGAACATTCATAATACTCAAGGGAAGAATCCATCAGGAAGACATAAACATTATAAACATATATTCACCCAAAATAGGAGCACCCAAATACATAAGGAAAACCCTGGAAGACTTCAAGAAAGATATAGACAGCAACATACTTATACTAAGGGATATTAATGCCCTACTGTCAAAAATGGATAGATCTTCCAAACAAAATATCAACAAGGATATTGAAGCATTGAACAATGCCCTAGATCAAATGGATTTAACTGATATATATATAGAAACTTTCATCCCAACGAAGCAAAAAAACACATTCTTTTCAAATGCACATGGAACATTTTCAAGGGTAGGCTACATAATAGAACACAAAACCAACCTCAACATTCAAGAAAAGTGACATCATATCAAGCATTTTCTCAGACCACAAGGACCTGAAACTAGAAACCAACCAACTAGAAACTAGAAATCAAGGAAAAAACTAACAGACATTCAAATTCATGGAGACTGAATAGCATGCTATTAAACAATGATACGTTAAGAATGAGATCAAAGAAGGAATCAAAAAGTTCCTGGAAACAAAAGAAAATGAACACCCGACAGTCCAAAACTTATAGGACACAGTGAAGGCAGTCCTGAGAGGGAAGTTCATAGCAATACAGGCATACCTAAAAAACATAGAAACATTTCAACCAACCTAATACTACGTCTACAAGAACTGGAAGAACAACAACAAGGACAGCCCAGACAAGTAGAAGAAAGGAAATAACCAAGATCAGAGCACACTTAAATGACATAGAGACTAAAAGCACAATTCAAAGGATCAACAAATCCAGGAGCTGGTTTTTTTGAAAAGATCAACAAAATTGACAAGACTTTGAGCAGATTGATCAAGAAAAGAAAGAGAAAGGACCCAAATAAACAATCAGAAATGAAAGAGATACATAACTCATAGCACAGAAACATAAAGGATTATAAGAAATTACTACAAACAACTATATGTCAAGAAATTTGAAGATCTGGGTAAAATGGACAAATTTCTAGAAAAATATTAACTCCCAAAACTGAATTAAGAAGAAGCAGAAAGCCTGAAAAGACCAGTAATAGCTGGTGAAATCAAAGCAGTAATCAAAAAACTCCTAGCATATAAAAGCCCTGGGTCAGATGGTTTCTTAGGAGAATTTTACAAAGGATTTAAGGAGGAGCTAACCCCTATCCTTCACAGATTATACCAAAATATCCAAGAACAGGAAAGACTCCCAAACTTTTTATGAAGCCAGCATCATCCTAATCCCAAAACCAAATAAAGACACAACAAAGAAAGAAAACTTCAGGCCAATATCACTGATGAACATAAACACTAAAATCCTCAACAAAATATTGGCAAACCACAACCAGCAATACATTAAAAAGATCATATACCATGATCAAGTGAGATTCACCCACAGATGCAATGATTGTACAATATTCACAAATCAATAAATGTAATAATATATCACATAAGCAAAATGAAAGACAAAAATCACATGATCTTATCAGTATATGCAGAAAAAGCATTTGATAAGATACAGCACCCATTTATGATAAAAAACACTCAGCAAAGTGGGAGTAGAAGGAGCATACCTCAACAGAATAAACGTCATATATGAAAAACCTACAGCCAACATCATACTCAATGGGCAAAAACTAAAAGCTTTCCCACTAAGATCAGGAAAAAGACAAGGATGTCCACTTTCGCTACTTCTATTCAACATAGTATTGGAAGTGCTAGCCACAGCAATCAGACAAGAAGAAGAAATAAAAGGCATCTAAATTAGAAAGGAGAAGGTAAAGCTGTCCTTGTTTGCAGATGCCATGATAGAGTACACAGAAAATCCTATAGAATCCACCAAAAAACTACTTGACCTAATAAATAAATTTGGCAAAGCAGCAGGGTACAAAGTCAATATCCAGAAATTGAGGGCATTTTTGTACACCAACAATGAAATATCAGAAATGGAAATCAGAAAAAAAATCTCATTTGCTATAGCAACAAGAAATATAAAGTACCTAGGAATAAACCTAACCAAGGAGGTAAAAAAGACCTGTACTCATAAAACTACACAACATTGAAGAAAGAAATTAAGCAAGCACATATAAATGAAGCATATACTGTGTTCATGGATTGGAAGAAATAACATCATCAAAATGCCCATACTACACAAAGCAATCTTTAGATTCAATGTAATCCCTATTAAAATACCAATGACAAATTTCACAGATATAGAACAAACATTTCAAAACTTATATGGAACCATAAAAGATCTCAAACAGCCTCAGCAATTTTGAAAAAGAAGAACAAATTGGGAGGGATCATAATACCTGATATCAAACTATATTACAAAGCCACTGTAATCAAAACAGTCTGAGAACAGACACAAGACATCAAAAACAGACACATAGATCAATGGAAAACAACAAAGAGCCTAGAAATAAACCCAAGACTCTATGGTCAATTAATATTTGACAAAGGGAACAGAAGCATAAAATGGAG
>PVIA01005973.1:0-105517 GCA_004024845.1 Tonatia bakeri | reverse complement strand
CCTTTAACATTTCATATAGTAAGGGCTTGGTGATGATGAACTCTTTTAACTTGGCCTTGTCTGAGAAGCACTTTATCTGCCCTTCCATTCTAAATGAAAGCTTTGCTGGATAGAGCAATCTGGGATGTAGGCCCTTGCTTTTCATGACTTGGAATACTTCTTGCCAGCCCCTTCTTGCCTGTAAGGTCTCTTTTGAGAAGTCAGCTGACAGTCTGATGGGAACTCCTTTGTAGGTGACTGTCTCCTTATCTCTTGCTGCTTCTAGCATTCTCTCCTTCAATTTTACCTTGGCTAATGTAATTATGATGTGCCTTGGTGTGTTCCTTCTTGGGTCCAACTTCCTTGGGACTCTCTGAGCTTCCTGGACTTCCCGGAAGTCTATTTCCTTTGCCAGAATGGGGAAGTTCTTTATTATTTGTTCAAATAAGTTTTCCACCTGTTGCTTTTCCTCTTCTCCTTCTGGTACCCCTATAATTCAGATGTTAGATTGTTTAAAGATGTCCTGGAAGTTCCTAAGCCTCTCCTCATTTTTTTGAATTCTTATTTCTTCATTCTTTTCTGATTGTATGTTTTTTTCTTCCTTCTGGTCCACTCCATTGGTGTGAAACCCAGCTTTCATTCCATCACTATTGGTTCCCTGTGCATTATTCTTCATTTCACTTAGTGTAGCCTTCATTTTTTCATCTAATTTGCGACCAAAATCAACCAATTCTGTGAGCATCCTGATCACCAGTGCTTTGAACTGTGCATCTGATAGGTTGGCTATCTCTCGGTCACTCAAAAGTACTGGTTGTGAGGTTTCATTTCCGTTTGAGCCATCGCCCCCCCTTTGGTCTGGTCGCGCCTGTTACGTATGAGGGGCGGAGCCTTAGGTGTTCACCAGGGCGGGGAACCCCAGTCGCTGGGTTGTGCCCTTGTATGTGGGGGTGGGGTTCCGAGAGGGAACAATTGCGCTTGCTCTGCTCTCCATCTGACCTCAGTCCCTTCCACCATTTCCCCAAAGCAGACTGGGACCCTCTGGTGCCGATTCCCATGTGGGCGGGCTTGTGCACCCTGTGGGTCTTTCCAACAATTTCTCCTGTGAGGCCGGGAGTCTCCCTATACCTCAACCCCCACAGGTGTTTTCAGTCAGTGCCCCAAGGCTCTGTTTCCCAGCGCTGTGATCCTGGGTTGCGCGCGGTGCCTTGCTTCACAATCGCTGCCTTACTGGGTCTGCCGGTTGCCACCCTCGGCCAGGGTCTGCCAGCTGCTGCTTGCGCACTCAGGGTCCACCCACTGCAGTCTTGCGCACCCCAGATGCCTTACACAGCTGGTTCCAAAGCTCTCTGCTCTCCACACCACAACCAGTACCCGGCGGCCAGACTCTGCCCCTCCTACCGGTCTGGATGAATGGGTCTATTTTAACTCCTTGGTTGCCCAACTTCCACACAGTTCAATTTTCTGTCAGTTCTGGTTGTTATTCTATTTCTAAATTGTTGTTGTCCCTATCTTGGTTGTGCGAGGAGGCACAGTGTGTCTACCTATGCCTCCATCTTGGCCGGAAGTCCCCAGGAATTGTATAACCTTAGAATGAGTAAGATGAGCACCAACTCAGGGAATTAGAAAAACCACAGTAGAATAAACCTAAAGAAAGTGGAAGGAAGGCCCTAACTTGGCAGCTCAGTTCATTAGAGCATCATCCCAATACAGCAAATTGGTGGGTTCAATCCCCTGTCAGAGCACATACAAAAATCAAGCAATGAATGCATAAATAAGTGGAGCAACAAATAGATCTCTCTCTCCCCCACCCTCCCTCTCTCTATAATCAATTTTTTAAAAAGAAAGTCGAAGGAAGGAAATCACAGAGAAGAAATTGTTGAAATGGAAAACACAAATATTGATAAAAGCAAACATTGATTCTTTGAAATTAATCAAATAGGCAAGTCTCTGGCAAGAATGAGAGACTTGGCTAGTATGGCTCAGTGGACTGAGCACTGGCCTGCAAACCAAAGGGTTGCTGGTTTGATTCCCAGTCAGGGCACATGCCTGGGTTGCAGCCCAGGTCCCCAGTAGGGGGCACGTGAGAGGCAACCACACATTGAGGTTTCTCTCCACCTCTTTCTCCCTCCCTTCCCCTTTGTCTAAAAATAAATAAATAGAATCTTTAAAAAAAAAAGAATGAGAGAATACACAAATAAACAATATTCAAAAGGAAAAGCATTTTCCCAACAACCATTTCAAACATAATGGGAAACTTTGGGTTAAGCATGGGAGCTTGAACACCTGTGTAGTCCTTGCTTCTCAAATACCTTGAAAGTGACGGTAAGAGGGGGACAAATGTGAAAAGGAATAAATTCACCAAAGAAAGTGAGAGGGGTACCTACCAAGAAAATTTTGGGAGCTGGTGGAGGATAGAAGACTAGAACAATCTTTTAAAACAGTGGTGGAAGGCGTCCAGCAGCAGGGACTGGGTTTGCACAAGAATTGGAGGCACCAGATATCTCAGAAGAAAAAAAATGTGAATGCATGGTGGGTGTGGTGGAACAGGAGGATCGACTGAAAGTCTGTATTATAAGCTTCTAAAAATCTCACAAAGTGTAAAAACAAAAACCTTATAGATCATGTGTGTGTGTGTGTGTGTGTGTGTGTGTGTATTATATATTATAATGATATATATCTGATATGAACTGCCAGATGCTCACATCTTTGACCCACCTTGTGCAGAAGACCAGACTTTACTCTCTGGGGAGTTAAAACAGGAGGTCTATGGAAGTGCAAATTAAAGCCAGAGTGAAGTATCCTTTCATTTCTACTAATTGACAGAAATTTAAAGGGTCTGACAATACCAAGTGTAAGCAGTGCTGTGGAGTAGCAGGAACTCACATAGTTCTCCCTCCCTTGCCACTCTCTCTAAAAATTAATAACATATTTTAAAAAGACTTTATGCTAATAAATTTGAAACTTTGATGAAATGAGCATGTTCCTAAGAATATATTGTTTACTAAAAATTGACTCAAAATGAAAAATTCACCTAAAAATTCATATGGAATCTCAAGGGACCCAAAATAGTCAAAACAATTCTACAAAAGAAGAGCAAATTTGGAGAACTCACACTTCCTGATTTCAAAATACATTACAAAGCTACAGGAATTGAAACAATGTGGTACTGGCATGAAGACAGGCAAAATAGACCAATGAAACAGAATACAGAGCCCAGAAATAAATCCTCACCTATATAGTCAAATGATCTTCAACAATGGTGCCAAGACTATTCAATGGAGAAAAAACAGTCTCTTCAACAAATGGTGGTGGAAAAAGTGAATATTCACATGCAAAAGAATGATGTTGGACCCTTATCTTACATCATACACAAAAATCAACTCAAAATGGATTAAAGAGTAATAACTAAAACTATAAAACTTCTAAAAGAAAACATAGGAAAAAATCTTCATGACATTGGAATGGCCAATGACTTCTTGCAAATAACACTGAAAGCATAAGCAACAAAAGCAAAAATAGACAAATGGGACACATCAAACTTAAAAACTTTTGAGCACCAAAGGATGCAATCAAGGACTGCAGAGTGAAAAGGACTCCTACAGAATGGGAGAAAATATTTGCAAATCATATATTTGATAAGGTGTTCATATACAGAATATATAAAAAACTCCTACAATTCAACAAAAAATCACATTACCCAATTAAAAAATGTGCAAAGGAGTTGAATAGACATTACCCTGAAGATGACATACAAATGCCCAACAAGCATATGAAAAGATGCTCAAATCACTAATTATCAAGAAATGTAAATCAAAACCACAATAAGATATCACCCCACATCCATTAGGATAGTTACTATAGCAAAAAGAAAATGTCAAGTGTTGGCAAGGATGGGGAGAAACTGGAAGTTTTGTACACTGTTGGTGGGACTGCAAAATGGTGAAACTGCCATGGAAAACAGTAAGGAGGTTCCTCAAAAAAAAATAAAAATAGAACTACTATAGGGTCCAGAAATCCCACTTCAAGGTATATATCCAAAAGAATTGAAAGCAGGTATTTGCGTATCCATGTTCATTGCTGCATTATTCACAATAGCCAAGAGGTAGAAGCAACCTGAGTGTTCATCTGCTGGTGAATGGATAAGCAAAATGTAGTATATACATATAGTGGAATATTATTTCCACTTAAAAAGGAAGGAAACCCTGCCATATGCATGTATGAACCTGGTGGACATTATGCCAAGTGAAATAAGACAAATATTGTATGATTCTACTTATATGAGATATCTAAAGTAGTCAAATTCATAGAGACAGAAAGTAGAAGTGTGGGTGACAGAGGCTGGGTGAGGGAGAAAAGGAGGTTTTTAATGGGTATAGAGTTTCGGTTCTGCAAGATTGTGAAAAAGTTTTGGAGACCTGTTTCACAACAGTGGAAGTGTACTTAACACAATTGAACTGTACACCTAAAAAAGGTTAAGATGAACCCTGACTGGTGAAGTTCAGTGGGTTGGGTACTGTCCCAATTCCCAGTCAGGGAATTGTAGACCCAGTGCCCAGCTGGGGGTGTGCAAGAGGCAACTGATTGATGTTTATCTTTCACATTGATATTTTCCCCCTCTCTCTAAAAATAAATAAAATGTTTTAAAAATAAAAATAAGTAAGATAATAAACTTTATATTATGTATTTTATACCACAATAAAAAATTGACTCAAGAAGAAACATCATATTCAATGGGCAAAAACTACAAGTGTTCTCCTTAAGATCAGGAACAAGACAGGGATGTCTGCTTTTACCTCTCTTATTCAACATAGTACTGGAAGTCATAGACATAGCAATCAGAAAAGAAGAAATAAAAGGCATCCAAATTGGGAAGGAAGTAGTAAAACAGTCTTTATTTGCAGATAGAGAACTCCAAAGATTCCACCAAGGAACTATTAGAACTGATAAATGAATTCAGCATAGTAGCAGGATACAAAATTAATATCCAGAAATCAGTTGCGTTTTATATGCCAATAATAAACTAATAAAAAGGAAAATTAAGAAAAAAATCCCATTCATAATTGCTTCAAAAAGTGTAAAATACCTAGGAATAAACCTAACCAAGGATGTAAAAGACCTGTGCTCAGAAAACTGTAAGACAGTGAATAAAGAAATTAAGGAAGGTACAAATAAGAAGAAGCATGTACCATGTTCATGGATAGGAAGAATTAACATTATTAAAATGCACATACTACCCAAAGCAATCCATAGGTTCAACACAATTCCTATCAAGATTCCAATGCCGTATTTCACAGAACTAGAACAACTATTTCAAAAATTTGTATGGAACCACAAAAGCCCCCACATAGCTACGGAAATCTTGAGAAAAACAAAGTTGGAGGAATCACATTGCCTAATATCAAACTATACTATAAGGTCATAGTAATCAAATCAGCATGGTATTGGCATATAAACAGATACATAGATCAATGGAACAGAATAGAGAGCCCAGAAACAAACCCATACTTTTATAGTCAATTAATATTCAACAGAGGAAGGAAGCACATATGATGAGCTAAAGATAGCTTATTCAATAAATGGTGTTAGGAAAATTGGACAGATACACGCAGAAAAATGAAACTAGACCACCTTCTTACACCACACACAAAAATGAATTCAAAGTGGATCAAAAACTTAAATGTTAGACTTGAAACCATAAAAGTCCTAGAAGAAAATATAGGCAGCAAAACCTCAGACATTGCTTGTAGGAATTTTTTCTCGGATATGTCTCCCCAGGCAAGGGAAACAAAAGAAAAAATAAGCGAATGGGACTACACCAAATTAAAAAGTTTTTGCACAGCAAAGGAAACCATCCACAAAATAAAAAGACAACCCACAGAATGGGAGAACATATTCACCAATACATCTGATAAGGAGTTAATATCCAAAATTTATAAAGTACTTACAAAACTCAATGCCAAAAAAATCCAAACAACCCAATTAAAAAATGGGCAAAGGACCTGAATAGACACTTCTTCAAAAAGGACATGCAGATGGCCAATACACATATGAAAAATGTTCAATGTCACTAATCATCAGAGTAAAACCAAAGTGAGATACTGTCTGACACCTGTCAGAATGGCCATCATCAATAAATCAACAAACAGCAAGTGCTGGCGAGGATGTGGAGAGGGGACCCGTTTTGCGCTGTTGGGGGAATGTAAACTTGTGCAGCCGCTGTGGAAAGCAGTGTGGAGATATGTCAAAAAAAATTAAAAATGGATCTGCCTTTTGACCCAGTGACCCCACTTCTGGGAATATACCCAAAGGAACTCAAAACACTAATTTGAAAGTACACCAACACACCTATGTTTATTGCAGTGTTATTTACAATCACCAAGAAATGGAAACAGCCCAAGTGTCCATCAACAGATGAGTGGACCAAACAACTATGGGACAGCCGCATAGCCCTGGCTGGTGTGACTCAGTGGATTGAGTGCCAGCTTGTGAACCAAAAGGTCACTGATTTGATTCCCAGTCAGGGCACATGCCTGGGTTGTGGGCCAAGTCGCCAGTTGGGGGCATGTGAGAGGCAACCACACATTGATGTTTCTCTCCTTCTCTTTCTCCCTCCCTTCTCCTCTCTCTAAAAGTAAATTTAAAAAATCTTTAAAAAAAAACAATAACTATGGGATATTTATACAGTGAAATCCTACTCAGCCATCAAAAAGAAGAAAAATTTTACCCTTTGCAACAGCATTGATGGACCTGGAGAGCATTATGCTAAGTGAAATCACTCAGTCAGAGAAAGACAAACACCGTATGATTTCAGTCATATGTGGAATCTAATAGACAAACTGACCTAACAAGCAAAACAGAGAAAGACTCATAAATGGAGAGCAGGATGACAGCTAGTGGGGAGGACGTTAGAGGGTGGAGGGATTGAGCAAAAAGGAAAACGGACTCATGGACGTGGACAACAGTGTGGTGATTGCTGGGAGAGGAGGTATGAGGGGGATAAATGGTAATGGGGAAAATACAATACAGGTTCTTTAAAAAGAAGCAGAAAACCTGAACTGTCCCGTACTTATTAAATAAATTGAATCAGTAGTTTAAAATGTATGAATAGAGGGGCAGGAGGTTGCAAAAACAAGGAAGGTCTAGATAGTTTTACAGATTAATTCTATTAAACCCTCAAGGAACTGATAACCCTTCTCTTAAATTGTTCCAGGAAATGGAAAAGAGAGGAAATGCTCCTCCAGTGCATTCCATGGTGTCTCGATACCAAAACCCAACAAGGATTATACAAGGCTAAAAAAAAAAAAAAAAAAAAAAGCAAGTTCAGAACCACGCAGTCTTGAGGTCCAGGGAACCATGTGGTTTGGGAGGCTCCCTTCACCACACAGCTTAGGAAGCAGGAAAACGAGATGTAGCAGTCCCACAGAGCTCTCTCTTAGCAGTTTGAAAGAATGCAGGAGAGACCTTGCAGGGAAGAAAAGGGGTGAAAGGACTCTCACTGCTAAGCCAGGAGAAGGTGCCACTCAGGTTTGGATCAAGAACTGGAGATCCCGGTGACACTGTTGATAGTGCTGGGAACTGCGGGAGGCCTGCCAGCTGAGCACAGATTACTGGGAAGGACCGGGGGCTAGCTGAGCCACAGACTTCTACTCCTTTTCCTGAGATGTGGTACCCTGGACTGGGCAAAGAGGGGAAGGAAGGACTGTGTTTGTGGATGTTTTAAGGGATTTTAGGATTTTAAGGAAGACATTAAGTCATTACTCTAAGTCTGTGTAACTTTTGAATAAATAGTTCTTTTCCTTTTCACGCACACACACACAAAAGCCAGGTTGGTTGGTGTGGCTCAGCGGACTGAGTGCTGGCCTGTGAACCAAAAGGTTGCCGGTTTGATTCCCAGTCAGGGTACATGCCTGGATTGCAGGCCAGGTCTCCAGTAGAGGGTGCATGAGAGGCAACCACAAGTTAATGTTTCTCTCCCACTTTCCCTTCCCCTCTCTCTAAAAATAAATAAATAAAATATTTCTTTAAAGAAGCCAAAACAGAACTGTATATGAATAAAATACACCATGACAAAGTTCAGTTGAACCCAGAAAAAGCAAGAGTGGTTTAATATTAGAAAATCAATTGATATAGTTTACCACATTAACAGATGAGAGGAAGAAAGTTTTGTCATCACTCAATAATGCATTCAGAAAAATCATTTGATAAAAATTCAACATACAGCAAAGTAGGACTATAAGGGAACTTCCTCAATCTCATAGACGTATCTACCAAACACCTCCTGCAAACATCATATTTAATGATGAAATGTGGAGAACATTGTCTTTGCTTCCATTCAGTGGTGTACTATTCAGGGAGGTCAAGTGAGAAAAAGAAGCCATAGTTACAAGGCCTGGGAAAGAAGAAACAAAATAGTCATTACTGGCAGAGACATGATTATTTAAGTAGAAAATCAAAAAAGATTTACAAAGGGAATCCAGAAAGAATTATTAGACTTAATACAAGAGTTTACAAGGTTGCCTGACACAAAACCCATACAAAAAGTCAATTGTGCTTCTATATACCAGTAACACAGTCAGAAGGCGAACTTAAAAGAAAGCATTTAAGACTTAAAAAAAGTAAGCCTCTAGTAATAAATCTAACAAATGATGTGCAAGTCCTTTATGGGGAAATTATTGAAAGGATTTTAATAAATAGATATGCTATGCTCGTACATGAGGACTCAATATTTTAGAGATGGCTAGTCACCAGAGTGATTCAAAATACAAAAAAAAAAAAAAAATCCCACCAGAGATTTTCCTGGAACTTAACAGTCTGTTTCTTAAACTTGTAACAAAAACTAAAGGTTCTGGAATAAGTGTGATAATTGTGAAAGATTAGGAGGAGGAGGAGGAGCAACAAGTGAAGGGGGAGCACAAGGAGGAGAAAAGGGAGAAAGGGAAAGAAGGAAAAAGAAGAGACTCGCAGGTATGAAGACTTGCTGAAGCTTTAGTGATACAACAGGGCTGGCAAGTGAGCCCCGTGGACAGAAGAGAGAGCCATGCTCACACAGGCACAGGATGGGGCATGTGACAAAGAGTTCACCCCACATCTGTGCAAGAGGATGGGTTGGCTAAGAAGGTGGGGACGATAGATACCCATGTGGAAAAATAGAAAACAAGATCCCTATCTCACACCATATACAAACAAACCCCTTCGAGATAGATGAAGAGCCTGAATATGAAAGCCTATAAACATATTTATTTTTTAAGATTTTATTTATTTATTTTTAGAGACAGGGAAAGGGAGGGAGAAAGAGAGGGAGAGAAACATCGATGTGTGAGAGAAATATTAATTGGTTGCCTCTTGAACGCCCCCAACTGGGCACCTGGCCCACAACCCAGGCATGTGTCCTGACTGGGAATCAAACCAGAGACCTTTAGGTTCACAGGCTGGCGCTCTACCCACTGAGCCACACCATTCACAGCCCTATATATTTAGAAAATATATTTAGAAAAAAACACCTGAGTAGGGTTGGAGTAGGGGAGGATTTCTTAAAGAAGACAAAAATGACAAACCATAAAAAAGATCAATAAATGTAATTATATGCAAATTAAGACTTGTTCATCTAACAATGCTATAAGCAAACTGAGAAGACAAGTAATGGGCAGGGAGAAGACATAACAGATCAAAGACTGGTATCTAAAATATATAAAGAATCTCAAAATAGTAAGGAAAAGAAACACACAGAAAAAAATGGCAAAGACATGATCAGGCATTTCGCAGGAGAAGAAACACTAAGAAACTCAATATTACTAGAATTCAGGGAATGCCAATTAAAAGCCCAACAAGGCATAACTACTTCACACCCCTTGTACTGACAGAAAGAAATAAGTACTGCCCTGCCTGATGTGGCTCAGTGGGTTGGGTGTTGCCCCACAAACCGAAAAGATGTGGGGTTTGATTCTGGTCAGAGCACATGCCTGGGTTGCATGCCAGGACCCCGGTTGGGGGCGTGCCAGAGGCAACCATCAGTGTTTGCCTCCCAACCTTCCCTTCCCCTCTCTCTAAAACTAAACAAACAAACAAACAAATAAATAAATAAATTTTTTAAAAGAACTAAGTACTAGGTAAAAGTACTAGGCACAGGGGGTTCAGTCAGTAGTGAGTCCTGCAGCTGCTGACCTAGCAGGCTGTCCACCTACCCGGTGACTTAGTGGCAGGCTCATCCAAACCGTTGCCCTTGTGCCCAGTCCCACCCTGCAGCGGGTGCATCCCCACTCTGTGCTGTCTCTCCATCTCCATTGGCGTCTGCCTCTGGGTCCATTGCAAAGCCGAAGCAGATCCTCGTCCTCCACCCTCCCACAGACCTCAAATTCAAAGGCCTCTTCACAGTTGTAGTCACTATAAATCTAAAGTTGTGAAATCTATCAGATAGAAAAGTATGTTTCAAAGTGAAGACTGCAGCACCTCGTCAGTACTGTGTGAGGCCCACTGGTGGAACCCCTGAGCCGGGATGACTGTGACCGCTTTGGTAATGCTGCAGCCTTTTGACTGTGCTCCCAACGAAAAGAGTGAACATAGGTTTGTGGTACAATGTGTGCTCCACCAAACATTTCAGATATGGGAGCTGTGTGGAAACAGGCAAACCCAATAAATTAATGGATTCTAAATTGAGATGTGTTTTTGAAATGCCCAGTGAAAATGATCAGTTGAATGCTATGGAACCTAGCAAAACTGTTCTGCTGAATGCATCTAAACAAGATGCAAAACCAGAGTGCTTCACTCAGTGACACTGAGACAAGGAAACTCATGGAAGGATGTAAAAGACTTTAGGGAGAAATTATGAAGCTATAGGAAAAAATCAACACCTGAGCCATGAAGGCTTAAGGCTCAGAAAGGTAGCACACTCAGATAAACCTGGATCAACCTCAGCTACGTCCTTCAGAGAGAATGTTACTGGTCCTCTTCCTTTACTTCTTGTTATAATTGCAGCCATTTTCATTGGATTCTTTCTAGGAAAATTCATCCTGTAGCATGAAGCATGCAGAGCGCTGTTTCTTTCATTTTCTCTTGGCCAGAAAAAGATTTGTTTACCTACCATCTCATTGGTAGTAGGGCCCATGGTGACTGTTCCTTTTCTGTGTACAGCATCATATAGGCTTTGCCTTTAATGATCTCTTATGATTAGAAAACACAATAAAAACAAACTGCTCAACTACTGGACAAATTGTATATTACCACATCATCACTAGCAGATGTCAGTTGCACATTCAGTCATTTATGAAGTTCATAAATAAATAATTATTCTTTCTTTGTGATTTTAATGAGTTCAAGAACTTTTCACTCTTGTAATTGTTACTTTAATAATCCCTTTAAATTTTATCTGTTGCTATTACCTTTTGAAATGATTTATTTAGATTGCCAAGCCCATTCATTCAGAAAATGCCAAGAGGTATTCTGTGGGGAAATGGTGCCTCTTACAGTGTAAATTTTCTCCTTTACCTTTGCTAACATCGTGACAGAATTTTTCTTATCCCTTGTGAGGCAGTTGTTGACTGAGTTTTTTGTCCTTACAATCTTGGCCCATGGTATTTAACATTAAACAAATAAAACTACTAACAGCACTGGCTGGTGTGGCTCAGTAGATTGAACACCAGCCTGCAAACCCAAAGGTTGCTGGTTCGATTCCCAGTCAGGGCACATGCCTGGGTTGCAGCCCAGATCCCCAGTAGGGGCCGTGTGAGAGGCAACCACACATTGATGTTTCTCTCCCTCTTTCTCTTTTCCTTCCCCTCTCTCTAAAAATAAATAAATAAAGTATTTTTTAAGAACTGTTAACAGATTCTCAAAAAAAAAAGTACTATGTACAAAGATGTAAAGAAACAGAAATGCCTGTCTACGGAGTGGCAATGGGAGTGTTGTAGGGACGGTAGCTTGGAAAGTGATTCCTCCATACCTGGGACCCAGAGTGCACGTGCACTGTGACTTGGTGAGTCCTCTTCCAGCATCTAGAGAACCCGGCACTTGGCAAGGAGACAGCATCAAGTCACTCAACGCAGCACCACTGGTTGCTCAGAACAGAGGGAGCTGCCTTCCCACCCCTCACAAGGCCAGTGATAACCAACCTTCTGTGCAGCTGGCCAAGTGGCCAATTCGTGTGGATCAGTGCCAATATATCTCCAAGGACAGTGGGGAGGTGGAGGAGCCCTGTGCAGAAGGAAACATTCAGCTCAACTCCCTTTCTTAAGATGGGAAAGCTCACAAAACCCACAAAGATTCTCCATGGGTGCCAACAATTTCAGACCAAGGACTACCTGTCATCTGCTTAGGAGGAATGGCAGTGGCCCTTGCCGGTCCTGTAACATACACAACTTATCAAAAATTGTGTTGCCTTAAGAACAGACACACAGGTCAACAGATGGAACAGAGTAGACAGCCCAGAAATAAACCCAAGTCTCTACAGTCAATTAATATTCAACAAAGTGGACAAGTATAAAATGGAGTAAAAATAGCCTCTTCATCAAATGGTATTGAGAGATCTGGACAGCTACATGCAAAAAAATGAAACTCAATCACCAACTTACACCATACACAAAAATAAATTCCAGATGGATAAAAGACTTAAATGTAAGTCGTGACACCATAAAAGTTCTTGAGAAGAACATAGGTAGGAAAATCTCAGATATTTCACACAGCAATATTTTCACCAATATGTCCCCTAGAGCAAGGGACATAAAGGATAAACAAGTGGGACTTCTTCAAAATAAAACCTTCTGTACAACTAAAGGAAACATTAGCAGAATGTAAAGGGAACCAAATGTATGTGAAAATATACTTGCCAATGATATCTTGGACAAGGGTTTGATCTCCAAAATGTATAAAGAACTCACACCACTCTATACCAGGAAGACAAACAACCCAATTAAAAAATGGGCAAAGGACCTGAACAGACACTTCTCCAATGAGGACATACAGAGGGCCCAGAGACACATGAAAAGATGCTCCACATCACTAGCCATCAGAGAGATGCAAAATAAAACCACAAGGAGATACCACTTCATACTGGTCAGAATGGCCATCATAAACAAATCAACAAACAACAAGTGCTGGTGAGGATGTGGAGAAAAGGGAACGCTAGTGTACAGTTGGTGGGAATGCAGACTGGTGCAGGCACTGTGGAAAATAGTATGGAATTTCCTCAGAAAACTAAAAATGGAACTGCCTTTTGACCCGACAATTCCATTCCTGGGATTATACCCTAAGAAACCTGAAACACCATGAATTCAAAAGAACCTATGCACCTCGTGGTGCCCCTCCACGGGTGGGCTTTTCTGAGAGCAGGGCCTTATCTGTTGGTAAGTAGTTCTGCCAGAGACCCAGAAGACTCTTTTTTTTAATTAAAAATTTTATTTATTGATGTGAGAGAAAGGGAGAGGGAGAGAGAAATTGAGACTGAGATTTGTTGTTCCACTTGTTTATGCATTCATTGGTTGATACTTGTACATGCCCTGACCAGGAATTGAACCTGCAATCGAAGTATCAGGAATTGAGCTACGCAGCCAGGGCCAGAAGACTTTTGAGGCAAGGGGAAGTGGGTTTTTTCTCTGAACCACATCAGTAGGCACTTCGTGGAAGACTATTAAATGCTTCCCTGACCATCCAATGGGAGGGCACCGCCCTGCTCTCACCTGCCCTACTCAGGTGCCCACAACCTGCCCTCCGCCATACCCACCAAGACCGGCAGAGGGCAGCAGCACCCTGCCCTGCTTCCTCAGGCAAAAGGGAGGGCGGGGAGGGGCTGGGCTGCGGCCCGCCAGGATGAGTCGGGTTGGGCACGATTGCATTGTGGGGAGAGAGGCCAGGACTCCACAAAGACACACTTCTGGCACCACCAGCTGCTTCTCAGCCCCTGCTAGCAGCCCACCCAGGTAGGCAGGAACCAGGGCTGGTGAGGGCAAGAGGTACAGGGGCCTCCGGATTGGGGGGCAACACCTCAGGATGTACTGGGACCTGGGAGAAGCCAGGGGTCCACAGGACCAACTAGTTCTGATCTGGCCAAGGCCTTAGGGGCCAGCCCCAGCCCTGTGATACTTCCTGGTGCCTGGTCGCGCAGTGCCCCCCAGGGGGTGGTCCTGGAGCTGGGAGGTAGGACCCAGAACTTCTGCCCGCAAATGGGAGAACTGGATTTGCCGAGGGCACGGAATAGGATAGGGAGGTGGCCCGCCTCATTCCCTGCCCCCACAGCCACTCAACTGGCCCGGCCAGGTGGCAGCAAGCCCTGCTGCTGCTGCTGCTGCTATGCACCATGGAGGAGGCAGGGACTCCAACCTGAGCACACCCGTCCCAGAGCCACCATCCCGAACACTAGCTCTGCTGGCTCGGTGTGTAGACAGTACCCTGTGAGGGTGGCAAGGGAGCCAGTTGCCAGCAGACAGTCCTTTCCCCACCCACCCCATGCATGGAGGGTGGGTCTAGGCCCTTCCTGGGATGGTGTTTCCCTGGGGGAGGGGAAGGGGCATGGCCAGGAACCAGTTGCTGCACCTGGGTTGGGTTCCTGTGGGCCATACCCCTCACCCTCTTCTGTGCACCCTCTGCCAGCACTGTCCACTACCACCATGACGTATCTGGCACAACTTTGCCAGTCTCCAGAGGTGGGGCTGGATGGGGACAGCCCGATTGCTTGCTCTCTGGCCAGTCTTATTCTGGGCCAAAGGGGTGGGGGTGTTGGGGAGAGAGTCTCCTGGACGGGTTGCCTTTGTCAACGTCTCCCCTGCCCCCAGTCCGGACAAAGGCAGGCATTGAGGGCCAGGACTGGCACTTCAGCCAGGCACCAAGACAACTAAGGCTGAGTCTGGCATTGCAGGGACTCAGTGCTCTGACCCTCTCACAGCAGGGGGGGACTCCATGGCTTCCCCTGCGCCATTCACAAGGAGGAGCTCGCTGGCTGACACCAGAGGGGTGGGGCTGGCTGTGTGGATCTCATTTTTCTGGCTGGAGGAAACCCTGTCCCTTTGTCCCCAGATCCCAGGGGGGTGTCTCTCTGAAGGCAGAGAGTGGCAGGGAGCCCCTTGGATAGAATAGCTGGGGTGGGGGGAGAGTACCAGATAGTGGGTCTCTGGCCTCTGGACAGAGGGGACATTGTTGAGTTGGAGGCAGGGCTGCCTTGGCCCGGCCACTATTGACAAAGCTGCCAGCTGTGGTGGAGCCTGGCCACTAGGCCCTTGCCCCCCTCCAGCCTCCTTGTCCCCCAGGGCCAATGTGAAAGGGGCCGAGCCTCAACTGTCTCCCTCCCACTCAGGGCAATGCCCCCCACAGCAGTCCTGTGCCTGTCACCACTGGCCTGGGGCAGCTGAAGTGAGGAGGTGTGCTTCCCTCTGCTGTTCCCCTTCTCAGCGGTGAGTGCCTGGGTCCTGAGTCCCCGGAGATGCCCTGGGGAGGAACAGGGCAGGTAAAATAGCATAGGGGAACCTGGGTGTGGGGCTTCAGTATGCTGCACCTCCTGGCCACAGTGTCCCTCTACCCTGTCCCCCCACCATGCTGCAGACACTGCCGCTGATATCCCAGGTCTAGAGGAAATGGCCTTGTCTCTGAGCTGGGCCTGACCTTCCTGTCTGTGTTACCAAGATAAGGGGCTCTACCCCACTAGCACGCCTGGGAGCCCAGGCATGTGCCTCTGCTGGCAGGCTGTGGGGCACTGAGTGACTGTGGGCCTGCTGGGTCCACACACCCAGTTATGTGGGATCCTGGCTGAACTTAAAACCCAGCTTCTGTCCCCTTCTCTGTGGCTCTGGGATTGGGGACAGGAGGAGGGAGGAGCAACAGTCCACCAAGGTCTGGGGGATGCTGCCCTGTTGGCATCTCTTTCTTTGTCTCTCTCGCCTAGTCACCTAGCAGCCAGCTGGGGCTGCTGGGCGGGGGCCTGCTCACGGCCCCCTGCTAGGAAGCAGGGCTCACACTCAGGCCCCCACCAGCCTCCTGGGAGACACCTCCAGACTGGGCTCCAAATGGCTCCGAATGGGTGGGAGCCATGCCTCTGCCTTCCCTGGGTGGGACTCCCTTCGAGCTTTCCACCCTTCCTCCCCAGCTGTCCCCTCCTCAGTCACGCTCTCTTCCTGGCTTCTTCTCACTCCCCTGTTTTCTCTCCCCCCTCCTCCACTCTCGGCACCAGACCCCAGTGGACCCTGGCTGCTGGGGCCCATGGCGCAGGGGAATGGACCTCCTGTGCCCTGTGCTGTCTCTTGGTGCCCTCCCTCCTCCTCCTCGCAGACTGGCTCCCAGCTCTCCTGCAACCCCTGCCTGACCACCCCCAGCTGAGTCTGGGGCCCTCACAGCCCTCCATGGCATGACCCTGTTCTCCTTGGCCCTGGCTAGCCCTCCACCCCCCCTGACATCTTTGGGGCAAGCTGGGGCAGTGTCCAGCTGTGTCTCTGCCTGAATTCCTCTGACTGCCTCAGTTTCTCCCCGGCTCTTTCTCCTCTCTTCAACACTCCCTCTCCCCGCTGGTAAGGGTCCATCTTTGCAGCTGCCCTGGCTGCCCAGGGCCAGTTTACTCTCCCTGATGGGGTCCTTCTGCTCTGGCTGACCCTCATGCCTCTCATCCCTGTGCCTTTTCTCATCTCGGTTGCGGACACAGTATCCCCCATGATGTGGCTTCCACCAGCCTTCCTTCTCTCATATCTTCTTCTTTAAAAAAAGAAAAGACTTTATTTACTTATTTTTAAGAGAGGGGAAGGGAAGGAGAAAGACAGGGAGAGAAGCATCAATGTATGGTTGCCTCTCACATGCCCCCTACTGGGGACCTGGCCCAAACAGGGAATCGAACTGGTGCCCTTTTGGTTCACAGGCTAGCGCTCAATCCACTGAGCCACACCAGCCAGGCCTCATGTCCTCTTCTGTCTCCGTGCTCCTGCTCCCTTTCCCTGTTGTCTGGGTGCTTCCCACCCCGCTGCCTCCCCTCCTCTCTCCTCATCACCACCTCTTCTGCCCTACTCTCCTCTCCTCCTCTCCATGGTCTTTCCTCTCTTTCTCACTGCCCCGTCTGTCACTGTGTCCTTCTGTCCTTGTGACTTTTCAGGATCTGCCCCCTCTTCAACAATCTGAACGCCTAGAAAGTAGAAAATGAAAGAAATTCTTTCCTCGTGCACGCATGGGCACACCAGCCCCACCTCTTGGGCAGTCTCTTTGTCCCTCTGTCTGTCCTCACTCTCTGGCCCCTGTCTCACTCTCTCTCTGTCTCTCTGCTCTTTCTTTGTCCCTCTGCTTCTCTCTGTCCTCTATCTTTCTCTGTCCCTGCGTTCTGCCTCTTTCTCTCTGCCTCTCTGTCCTTTTCTCCTCCTCCCTTTTTTATCTCTGTCTCTCTTCTCAGTTCTTCTCTCCCCCTGGAGCTTTCCTCACCCCTTCTTCCTCAGTTCCCCCCACTGCCCGTACTTGTGCCGGCCAGGGGTGGGGAGGCAGCGCTTCCTCCCACTGGGCCTCAGGTGCTCGGCTCTCTCCCAGGACCTTGTGATGGCTCCCTGGTCTCCATCCGGCTCCCACCTACTGCTCCTGCTGTCGCTGCTGTGCCCACCGCTGCCCCTGAGTCAGGCCCATCACTTCTCTGCACTCAACACTACCTTCAACCATTTGGCCCTGGCGCCCGGCCAGGGCACAGTCTACGTGGGTGCAGTGAACCGTCTCTTCCAGCTCAGCCCCGAATTACAGCTCAAGGCTATGGCTGTCACCGGCCCTGTCTTTGACAGTCCCGACTGTGTGCCTTTCCATGACCCAGCTGAGTGCCCACAGGCCCAGCTTACCGACAACGCCAACCAGCTGCTGCTTGTGAACAGCCGGGCCCAGGAGCTGGTGGCCTGCGGGCAAGTACGGCAGGGTGTGTGCGAGAAGCGGCACCTTGAGGACGTGTCCAAGCTGCTGTACCAGGCCGAGGACCCTGGCGATGGGCAGTTTGTGGCTGCCAACACTCCAGGAGTGGCCACAGTGGGCCTGGTGGTGCCTGCACCAGGTCGGGACCTCCTGCTGGTGGCCAGAGGCCTGGCAGGCAAGCTGTCAGGAGGGGTGCCACCCCTGACTGTCCGCCAACTGGCTGGGCCACAGCCCTTCTCCAGCGAGGGCCTGGGCCGCCTCGTGGTGGGAGACTTCTCTGACTACAACAACAGCTACGTGGCGGCCTTCACCAACACCCGCTTTGCCTACTTTGTCTTCCGCCGCCGTGGGGCCCGGGCACAGGCCGACTACCGCTCCTACATTGCCCGGGTCTGCCTGGGGGATGCCAATCTTTATTCCTATGTGGAGGTACCCCTCAACTGCCACGGCCAGGGCCTCATCCAGGCTGCCTTCCTCGCCCCAGGCACCTTGCTGGGGGCATTTGCTGTGGGCCCAAGGGGGGCACAGGCGGCTCTGTGCACCTTTCCCCTGGCAGAGCTGGACAGGACCATGGAACAGGCCCGGCGCCTTTGCTACACAGCAGGTGGCTGGGGCCCCAGCGGCACAGAGGAAGCCACTGTGGAGTATGGTGTCACTTCACGCTGCGTCACCCTGCCCCCTGTGAGTGGCTGGACCCAGGCCCCACACTTGCCCTCTCACCTCAGGCTATGCCCACTATCTTTTGGCAGCAGCTCTGGCTGCCTTCTCTTGCTGCCTCATCTTGCTTTGCCTGACTCTCTGTCCCTGTCCCTTGTGGTCCTGCAGCATCTCACAGCCCAGGGCAGGGGCTGCCACATGTAGTTCTGGGCCGTAGGCAGCTGGACACTCTCATGTGACAATTAGCCATAACCTCTTGGTTAGAGGATGTCAAGAAGGGGCCGGCTTGGTCTCCAAGTCTCCTAGCTGCTCTTTCTTGCCCTCTGCAGTGTGAGCTTGTCTTGCCATGGGGCTCCCTGGCGCCGTTCTCCATCCTGCCTCACTCTCTTCTCACTGGTTACCTGGCTGTCCTCCTCTGACTAGCTCTGGGCCTGGGGAAGGTAACACCTGCCTCTTCTGAGAACTGATTCTCCCCTTTCTGCCCATCTAGGACTCCCCTGAGTCGTACCCCTGTGGCGATGAGCACACCCCCAGCCCCATTGCTGGTCGCCAGCCCCTGGAGGCCTGGCCTCTGCTGCAATTCAGGCAGCCCATCAGCGCCATCGCAGCCCTACAAGCAGATGGGCACATGGTAGCCTTCCTGGGGGATACCCAGGGCCAGCTGCATAAGGTGAGGCCCTGACAGAACAAGGGGACTGCCGTAGTACCAGCCTCCCAGGCCCTGCGGTCTCAACACTGCCAGGCTAGGCCCTGCAGTAGTGCAGGGAAGCCCCAGGTACCTTGTCTCTTGGCTCGTGTCCTGGCTGGGTGCCACCTGCTTGCCGTCTGGCTCCCAGAGGCATGGCTTAGGATGACAACCCAGGAGCCTCCCAGGCAGCCCCAACTCTTCCAGCCAGTAAATGGGAGCTGGCAACCACAGTGGAAGAGGGTGGCATGGTGGCAGGGTGGGCGGTGCCTGGTCCTCAGAGCCAGCCTGGCCCCAGAAGTCTCTCAAAGGCAAACTCTTGCCTTCTCGTCACCTGCTTGTCTCCCCACAGCTGCCTTCCCACTCCTGGTGCCCAACAGTCTCACCCGGGGTGGCCCTGCCACCCCAGCTGGGTGATGCTGAATGGAGGAGGCAACATGGTCAGGCTGGGTACCCACAGGCCTCCCCCACTCTCTGTGGCCTGGGGTCCCCGGCCAGGAAGAGAGCACATGCTCTGAACAGTCAGCCTGAGACCACCTTGACAGTGGGCCTTGGCTCGGCGGCGTGGCCCAGCCCTGTCCTTGTCATCCCCCAGGTCTTTCTCAATGGCTCCCAAAGCCGGGTGTACCACTCCCAGCAAGTGGGGCCTCCAGGCTCAGCCATCAGCCCGGACCTGCTGGTAGACAGCAGTGGCAGCCACCTCTATGTTCTGACACCCCAGCAGGTGAGGGCTGTCCCAGGGGGGTGGGTACACAAGGCCTGAGTCCCCACACCCACTGCCTCTGTCCCTGCTGCCCATCCAGGTGGACCAGGTACCTGTGGCAGCCTGCCCCCAGTTCCCTGACTGCACCAGCTGCCTCCAGGCCCAGGACCCACTGTGTGGCTGGTGCATCCTCCAGGGCAGGTGAGTGCAGAGCCTGCACCCAGGTTTGAGCTGACATGCCTAGTGCAGGAGGCCACGCCTGGAAGCAGCTCTAGGCATGCCAGGAGGCCAGTTCGGCTCCCTGTGGTAAAGACTTGGTACAGCTGCTGAGTTCCCCCATGCTGCCCCAGTCCACTCAACCAGGAATCTGGTCAGCAGCCCCTTCCCACGTCTGCCAAACCTGTTCAGTTCTCATTCTCTCAGTCCTACCCTGAGCCAAGCCTCTGTCACCTCTCCCAGGTGTCCCCTCCAGCCCATGCTCCACACGGCAGTTGCAGGAACCCCTATGGCACCTAAGTTAGTTGTGCATGCCTTCCCTCTGCTGCATGGCTCCCTCTTACTCACTGTCAAGGCCAAAGCCTATGCATTGGCCACAAAGCCCTTTGTGATTGACCCCTTCCTCTGGCAGCACAGTCCTTTTCATTTCCCCTGCTTACTGCCCTCCAGCTGGGCCATCTTTCCAACCCCTTTGCTGCCAGTCATCCAAGGAGCCTAAGACCTGCACAATGACCCAATGGGCCCCTAACCGCAGGTGTACCCGCAAAGGCCAGTGCAGGAAGGCAGCCCAGCCCAACCAGTGGCTTTGGAGCTATGAGGAGGACAGCCGCTGCCTGCATGTCCAGAGCTTGCTGCCGACCCACCACCCCCGCCAGGAGCAGGGCCAGGTGAGGCTCATGCCACCACCTGCCTGTGGGAGTGCCCCCAGGCTGCCCCCATCCTCCGCTCCTACTGCCTGCGCTCCTAGTTACTTTATTCTGGTCCCATCTCCCTTGGCGAGGGAGTTGGCCCCCCTGAGAAGCCCTTGTCTGCTCTGCTTTCCTTGCACGTGCCCCAGGTCACCTTGTCTGTCCCCCGGCTGCCCACCCTGGCTGTGGATGAATATTTCCATTGCGCCTTTGGAGACTACGATAGCTTGGCTCATGTGGAAGGGCCCCACGTGGCCTGTGTCACCCCTCCCGAAGACCAGCTTCCCCTTAGCCCTCCAGGCACAGGTGAGGGGTCCCTGGGGAGAGTGCTTGGGGCAGGAGCTGAAGGGGCAGGAGCCACATGACACATGTGCCACCACCATGCCCTCTTAGACCACATCACATTGTCCCTGGCCCTGATGTTTGAGGATGTGGCTGTAGCTGCCACCAACTTCTCCTTCTACGACTGCAGTGCTGTCCAGGCCTTGGAGGTGGCTGCCCCGTGAGTGCCGGTCCTGGCTGCTGGGTAAGTGTGGCAACCTCAGACAGTGCCCAGCCTGAGCAGCCCTCTGTCCCTCCAGGTGCCGTGCTTGTGTGGGAAGCCTCTGGCGATGCCACTGGTGCCCCCAGAGCAGCCGCTGTGTGTACGGAGAGCACTGCCCAGAGGGCGAGAGGACCATATATAGCACCCAGGAGGTGGGTGGGCCCTGCCTGCTGGGCTGCTTTCAGCGCTCAACCCCCCATGGCTGCAGGGCTGAGTCTGGGGCCTCTGCTTACCCAGCAGCCAGTCTTCATGGCTGCTGCAGGTCCACCCTACTAGCTATGCCTTGCCTGAAGGGCTAACAGATATTCTTTCCCCAGGTGGATGTCCAGGTGCACGGCCCAGGGTTTTGTCCTCAGGTTGAGGGCCTGGCAGGTCCCCACCTGGTGCCTGTGGGCTGGGAAAGCCGTTTGGCCCTGCGAGTTCGGAACCTTCAGCATTTCCAAGTGAGCAATCTGGTGGACGGGGGATGGGAACAGGGTCAGGGGAGGCTGACGATGCCCAGGGTCCTGACAATGTCTACCCCCAGGGCCTGCCAGCTTCCTACCACTGTTGGCTGGAGCTGCCCGGAGAACTGCAGAGGCTGCCAGCCTCCCTGGAAGAGATGGCCGGGGGTGCAGGCCTCATCTACTGCCAGGCTCAGCAGGTGAGCAGTAGCCCCGCAGCCTCACCTGCCACTGGGCGCCTTCTGCAGCCCCCACATACCCCAAACCCCCTTGCCTCCAAGCTCGTCCCAGGCCTTCAGATGCTCACCCTCCACATTCCGTTGTCATGAGGCCTGCTCTTTGCAGCAGGAACACGATGCTCACAGCCTCTGCCCCGTGACTGTAATCTGGTGGGAGATGTGGGCACTGAACAATGGCACCCATTCTGGAAGGAACATCCTGGAGGAGGCAGGGGTTAGGGGTGTCTCGAGTTGGGCTAGACTTAACCCACCCTCCATCCACAGTTCCACCCCTCCATGGCCCAGCGGGAACTCCCAGTGCCCATCTACGTCACCCGGGGTGAGGGCCAGCGGCTGGACAATGCCCGTACTCTTCATGGTGAGCTTGGGGGCGGCAGGGCAGGCAAATCGGGGTGTGAGGCAAAGGGGAGGTGCCTCAGCGTGCTGCCTGACCTTCCCTAGTGACCCTGTACGACTGTGCCGTGGGCCACCCTGACTGTAGCCACTGCCAGGCAGCCAACAGGAGCCTGGGCTGCCTGTGGTGCAGCCACGGACAGCCTGCCTGTCTCTACGGGCCACTGTGCCCACCTGGGTCTGTGGAGCTGTTGTGTCCAACGCCCAGCATTGACACCGTGAGCCCCCCAGCCCCCACCCTGGCCTCCACCCCACACTCCTCCACTATGGCCCGGCCTCCCACCCCTTCCCTCACCTCTAACCCCATCTCACTTGCCCTGTCCCTCACTGTCCTAGCCTCTCCCAGGTCAGAGGAGCCCTGCCTCAGTCTGCTCAGCCAGCAAGGCACTCCTCACTGCAGAGCAGGTGTGGCTTGGGAATCCCATGGCTGCCCTTCCCTGCTGCAGATTGAGCCCCTGACTGGCCCCCCTGAGGGTGGCTTGGCCCTCACCATTCTGGGCTCCAACCTGGGCCGGGATTTTGCCGACGTGCAGGATGCTGTGAGCGTGGCTGGCCAGCCGTGCAGCCCTGACCCCTCTCTCTACCGCACCTCTGCCCGGTGAGGCCCTCAGGGACTGGCCACCCAGAAAGAAAGGAGGCTTACAGCCAAGAAATGTGGGCCTGGGTCAGATGTGCCAAGGGAGAAAGAGAGGGGAGCTGCCAGGGAGAGGGGTGGAAGGGGCAGGCTTCAGGCAGTGGCTGGAGGGTGGCCCAGAGCTCCAGCCAGGGAAGGGCCCAGAGCCCATAGGGGCCCTGAGCAACTACCGGGCCTCTGCCCCCCAGGATTGTGTGTGTGACATCCCCTGCCCCCAATGGCACCACAGGGCCAATCCAAGTGGCCATTAACAGTCGACCACCAGGTATCTCAACCCAGCACTTCACCTACCAGGTCAGTGCCTACCCTGGGATGGACCCCACACAGAGGGATAGTAAGATTGAGGGGCAGAAAGGCACAGACAACTAGATGAGGATTTCAAGTTTGACCTAAGAGTAGCCAGAAGTAGTATTGCCACATGTCCAGTAGAGAAGCTACATGGTCTGAGTGGAGGACAGACTTGGAGCAGTGGCAGCGCAGTGAGGACACTGCTGGCAGCAGCTGTCCAGGAGGGAAGCAGGCAGCAGAAGTAACAAGGGCAGAGGGTGGGCAGGCCAGTCTGGGACTCAGAGCTGTTGGGACTTGCTTCAGGCCTGGCTGCCAGGGGGCACAGGGATATGGGAGAGCGGGGAGGCCTTTCAGGTGCTAGCCTGAGCCTTAGGTGCCTCCTGGGGACATATGGGGGGCCAAGGAGCCCAGGGCAAGAGCAGTGTAGGTCAGGGGCAGGTTACCATTGGGTTAGCATCTGCTGGGCACATACAGCACCCCAAAGAGCAATTGGATCTCAGAGTTTAGCATTTGGGGGGAGCCTGGGAAATGCAGGCAATGGCAGAGGAAGCCTCAGGGGAGCAGACACAGTAAGGAGAGAAGAGCCCCCACCCCGGTGGGCAGGGCAAGAGGAGAGCTATGGGGCTACAGAAGCTGAGCATAGGGCTTCCAGAAGGTGGGTGTGATCAAACCACACCTCACAGCCTTGGGGGCTGGAACTGAGGTGAAGAAGTGCCAGGCAGGCTGCCATGCCTGCCCCAACCTGCCCTGTCCCCCAGGACCCTATCCTGCTGAGCCTGAGCCCACAGTGGGGTCCCCAGGCAGGGGGCACCCAGCTCACCATCCATGGGCGGCACCTCCAGACAGGAGGCAATATCAGTGCCTTTGTGGGCAGCCAGTCCTGTCCTATGTGAGTATGTCTCTCTTCCTCCTTCCACGTTCCAGCCTGGCCGCTGTCAGTGGGGATGTTCCTTCCGGGTCTCAGTGTCCTTTTAGTACAGCAGGAGGGTTGGACTCAGGACTCCCCAAGGTCCCCATGAAAGTCCAAGAGAAATGGCCACTGTGACCACTGCTGGCGGGCTCTGCCTTAGAGGGAGGCGAGCAGGGCTCTTGTGGGGTGGCCAGGCTGAAGCTGCAGCCCAAGATGCCAGACCCCTCCCCACTGCAGCCAGGAGCCAGTGTGTCCCGAGGCCATTGTGTGCCACACCATGCCCCAGGCCAGCCCAGGAGAAGCTGTGGTTCGTGTGGTCTTTGGCCATGCCCAGCGCACACTGCTGGCCAGTCCTTTCCGCTACACTGCCAACCCCCAGCTCCTGGCAGCAGAGCCCAGTGTCAGCTTCCGAGGGTGAGAACCTGCTCCACCAGGGCAACCTCTGTGCTCTGCCCGGGATGCCCAGAGGCGGGGAGGCAGGGCTGAGCTGGGCTGCCTGTCACTCCCACCCTGGCTGACTACTATTCTGGCACAGGGGCGGGCGGCTTATCCGAGTCAGGGGCAAAGATCTGGATGTGGTGCGGTGGCCCCTACTGTCCGTGTGGCTGGAGGCCACAGCCGAGGTGCAGGCTGCGGGGTCCCATTCCCAGGACCTAAGGAGAAGCTGTGGGGCCCGTGCTGTAGCTCCCCAGGCCTGTGTCTGGCTTGAGGGAGGCTTGTTGCAGGTGAGCCTCCACTAGCAGTCATCAGGGCTGCCATGGGGCCATGCCCGGCGAAGGGGACAGGGAAGGCCACCATGTCCCTGGGAATGAGCAGGAAAGCCTCAGCTCACCCCACTTCATCTTGGCCCCAACTTCCTCGCAGTGCTCCACCGTCTGCTCCATCAACTCCTCTAGCCTCCTCCTGTGTCAGAGTCCCACCGTGCCAGATAGAGCACACCCCCAGCGGGTCTTCTTCACCCTTGACAATGTGCACGTGGACTTTGCCAATGCCAGCGGGGGACAGGACTTCCTGTACCAACCCAACCCCCGGCTGGCCCCCCTCAGCCACAAGGGACCTGCCCGCCTCAAGCCGGGCAATGTCCTGGACGTGGAGGTGAGGGCTTCTGCTGCCACTGCTGGGCAGGGGCTGTGGGCCCAGGCTGGGTAGCCTGGCTCAGGCCCCTGGTCTGTCTCCTAGGGTGAGGGCCTCAACCTGGGGATCAGCAAGGAGGAGGTGCGTGTGCACATTGGCAACAGCGAGTGCCTGGTGAAGACACTCACGCTCACCCACCTGTACTGTGAGCCACCCCCACGGGTCCCACAGCCTGCCAATGGCTCCAGCACACTGCCACAGTTTGTGGTAAGGCTGGGCCCTGGGTGCAGAGGTAAATGAGCAAACAGAGCACTGGAGTCCCACGCTCAGGAGCCTTGCCCCCCACCAGGTGCAGATGGGCAACCTGCGCCTGACTCTGGGCCCTGTCCAATATGAGACTGAGCCCGTGCCATCTGCATTCCCTGTGAAGGCCCAGGTAGGCCTGGGCATGGGAGCTGCTGTGCTGATCGCCGCTGTGCTCCTCCTCACTCTCATGTACAGGTGAGGGGCCCTCCCGCTCATGCACGCACCTGCACAAACTTCCCTCTTCACTCGGAAAGGGCACTCCGTGTCAGGCCTCCAAGCAGGCAGCCATCCTGACTTCAAGGCCTTGGCCCAGGCAGGCCTGGGTCTGTGGTTAACACCTAGTCCCTGGGCTGCAGGCACAAGAGCAAGCAGGCCCTACGCGACTATCAGAAGGTTCTGCTGCAGCTGGAGAACTTGGAGATTGGCGTGGGCGACCAGTGCCGCAAGGAGTTTACAGGTAGGGAGGGGGCAGTGGGGAGGTGGGTAGAGGGCCCACTAGGGCCTGAGCCTACACCTTGATGGCTCCCGGTCTACAGACCTGATGACCGAGATGACTGACCTCAGCAGCGACCTGGAAGCCAGCGGGATCCCCTTCCTGGACTACCGCACGTACACTGAGCGCGTCTTCTTCCCAGGGCATGGTGGCTGCCCACTGCAGCCCATGTTCGAAGGGCCTGGAGAAGAAGGCCACCGTGCCCCTGTGCGCCAGGGCCTCACGCAGCTCTCCAATCTGCTCAATAGCAAGCTTTTTCTCCTCACAGTGAGGGCCACACAGGCGGGCAGGGGGTCTCAGGGAAGGGAAGACAAAGAGATGGGGGCTGGGCACAGGCTGGGCTGGGTGGTCGGTATAGGCACAAAGGTCGGAGGGAACCATGGGGCAGGGTGCTTCCCAGAGTGAGCCCCAGCTGCCCCTTCTACCACCTAGCTCATCCAGACACTGGAGGAGCAGCCCAGTTTCTCCCAGCGGGACCGCTGCCATGTAGCTTCACTGCTGTCCCTGGCACTGCACAGCAAGCTTGAGTACCTGACTGACATCATGAGGACACTGCTTGGTGACTTGGCGGCCCATTATGTGCACAAGAATCCCAAGCTCATGCTTCGAAGGTTGGCTTTGGCCTGACGTTGGTCCTGGCAGCAGGGGTGGTGGCTCCCTCCTGAGCTGCCCACTACCTTGCTCTGTCCTGGGGTTGGTGGGGCCAAGAACCCCCAGGAGGTAGGTTAGGACGGGAAGGCACTGCTAGGGAAGTAGACAGGCATCCTCTCCAGAGATCTAACACAAAGAGCCGACAAGGAGGAAAAGCTCTGCCTCACCTCCATTGCCCGTCTCAGCCCAGGGACAGGGTGGCCTTGTGGCACCCGTCTCTAACCTCAGGCCTGCTCCCTACAGAACAGAGACCATGGTGGAGAAGCTGCTCACTAACTGGCTGTCCATCTGTCTCTACACCTTCCTGAGGGTGAGAGGAGCCCTGGATGGCACCTTCTGCCCTTGCTCCAATGAGGGACTGCTGCCTGCGGCCTCATTAACCTGCACCCAGATTCCCCCAGGGGCCTCCTGGTGTGAGGGCACAGCACTGGGGGGTGGGGGGGAACGGGAAGGGCTTTGAACTTTTTTCCCCTGTGCTGGATGTGAGGCAGAGGTCAGCTGTCATTGCCCGCCCTCACTCTGCGCAGCTGGCTGACCCTCCCCACCCCCACCAAGCCTTGCACAGCCCGCCTATGCCCTGGCCAGTGCTGACCCATCCTAATGGTTGCAGGAGGTGGCTGGTGAACCCCTGTATATGCTCCTCCGGGCCATCCAATACCAGGTGGATAAAGGTCCTGTGGATGCTGTAACAGGCAAGGCAAAAAGGACTCTGAATGACAGTCGCCTGCTTCGGGAGGATGTGGAGTTCCGGCCCCTAACACTGATGGTGCTGGTGGGCCCTGGGGCTGGTGGGGCAGCAGAGAGCAGCGCAGCGCAGCATGTGCCCGCACGGGTGCTCGACACAGACACCATCACCCAGGTCAAGGAGAAGGTGCTGGACCAAGTCTACAAGGGCACCCCCTTCTCCCAGAGGCCCTCCGTGCACACCCTAGACCTTGGTGAGAGAGCCTGCTTGCCCTCCCCTCTTGGGTCTCTTCTACCTGTAGAGGCTCAGCTCTGCCTTGCTCTGAATGGCAGACTTGGGGAATGGGCTGCAGGCTGACTGGCTTCCCTGGGTCCCTCCAGAATGGCGCTCAGGCCTGGCTGGTCACCTAACCCTGTCAGATGAGGACCTGACCTCAGTGATTCAGAATCATTGGAAGAGACTCAACACCCTGCAGCACTATAAGGTTTGGGGTAGGCACAGACTGGGGAGCAGGCCTCCTGCCTCTGGGTCAGCCAGAGAAGGAGCCTGGTCTCTGCTCCTCTCCCCTCCAGGTCCCAGATGGGGCCACAGTGGGACTTATCCCCCAGATGCACAACGGGGGCGCCGTCTGCCAGAGCCTGGCCCAGAGCTGCCCCTCTGGGGAGAGTGAGTCCCAAAATCCAGTCATGCCTATCTGCCCCCAGGAACTTGAGGCGGGCAGGCAGGGGTCCTGGTCATGCCATCACCTGGGTCTCTTCATACCTTGCCAGCAGGCCAGCCGAAGCTTCAGGCTGAGCCAAGGGCCTGGGGCAGATGAGGACAGTGGTGTGTCCTGGTCAGGGAGCTCCAGGGGCATGGGGTGTTGGGCTGACCAAGCCCCTGGGCTGCTACCCTCCTTTCCACATCACTACCCTCTGTTTCCTGGGCCCCTCCTACCCTGCACCATGCTGCCAAGTGGGGTGGGCGGGCAGCAGGAGCACAGGACTAAGGCTGGCATGTGTGTCCTCAGACATCCCCATGCTGGAGGATGGCGAGGAGGGCGGGGTCCGCCTCTGGCACCTGGTGAAAGGCACTGAGGAGCCAGAAGGGGCCAAGGTACGGCGCAGCAGCCTGCGGGAACGGGAGCGGGAGCGGGCACGGGCCAAGGCCATCCCGGAAATCTACCTCACCCGCCTACTCTCCATGAAGGTCAGTGCAGCTAGGGAGCTGGGCCCCAGGGGAGCCATGTGACAGGAAAGCTCACCAAGGGGCCCCTGATTGAGCTGGGGAGAAGACATGGCCCTGAGAGGCTGAGGGGCAGCCCCATACCCACTGATAGAGCCCACTCCCCTTCCTTCTAGGGTACGCTACAGAAGTTTGTGGATGACACCTTCCAGGCCATCCTCAGCGTGAACCGGCCTGTGCCCATCGCTGTCAAGTACCTGTTTGACTTCCTGGATGAGCTGGCAGAGAAGCATGGCATCGAGGACCCAGAGACCTTGCACATATGGAAGACTAACAGGTATCTTGCCTGCTGCCCCCATCCCCGTGCAGATGGGACATGGAGGCCCAGAGGGACAAGGACATTGCCATGGTGAGGGCAGCAGGACCTGAATAGGAACCCAGGCTTGGAAGTGTCAGCTGGATTTCTGGCCACTGCCCAGCACAGACTCGCAGGACAGTTCCCCATGGAACTCATGGTTGGAGCCTAGGCTGGTGGTGTGTGCTAGACGTGACAGTGCTAGACTAGCCGTGCCTCAAACCCATGGTGGCCTGTGTCTCCAGCCTGCTGTTGCGGTTCTGGGTGAACACGCTGAAGAACCCACAGCTCATCTTTGACGTACGGGTGTCAGACAACGTGGATGCCGTCCTTGCCGTCATTGCCCAGACCTTCATCGACTCCTGCACTGTCTCAGAGCATAAAGTGGGCCGGGTGAGAGCAGAGCCAGCTGTGATGACAGCCAGGGGATTAAGGAGAAAAGGCTTGTGGGGGAAGCCATGGGGGTTGGGTACAGAGCCCTCAGTGGAGCTGGGAGAAATGACGCATAATGAGGGCCAGGGGGAGGGGGCATTGGTGGCACAGTCAGGGCGACAGGGCCAGAGCTCCTGCACCTCCCCACTAACACCCACCCCTACCCGGAGCAGGATTCCCCGGTGAACAAACTGCTCTATGCCCGGGAGATCCCTCGCTACAAGCAGATGGTGGAGAGGTAGGTGTCAGGGTGTCACGGCTGGGGGTGGAAGCTGCCCACCCCTAACTGTGTCCCCTCCTGCAGATACTACTCTGACATTCGCCAGAGCTCTCCAGCAAGCTACCAGGAAATGAATTCAGCTCTGGCTGAGCTCTCAGGGGTGAGGCATGGCCCAGGGGTACACCCCTCCACATTTGGAAGATAGGGTAGAAAGGGGAGGCTTGGGGCTTGAGGCCCAGGCTGGGGCCTCAGCCCCTCAATGTGCTGCCCCCAGAATTACACCTCTGCTCCCCACTGTCTGGAAGCGCTGCAAGAACTCTACAAACACATCCACAGGTATTATGACCAGGTGAGACCAGGGTTCCCCAGGGGTAGGAGCACCTCCCTGGGGGCGGAGGTGTCCAGGCCCACCACTGCAAGTAGAGGGGAGGAAGGACCCAGGCTGGGCAGGGGCTTGGCTTCTGTCTAGATTCCTCAGGGAGGCCAGGGGCAGTTCCTGATGCATCTGCTGAGATAGAAGCTGGGCTGGGTAGCACTGGGTCAGTGGTCAGAGGGCTGGGGGCTCATGCAGGGGACCCTCCTCTGCCCCGGCAGATCATCAATGCCCTGGAGGAGGACCCTGTCGGCCAGAAGATGCAGCTGGCCTGCCGCCTGCAGCAGATTGCCGCTCTGGTGGAGAACAAGGTGACGGACCTATGAACTCAGTCTGCAGTGGGAACCTGAGGCCCGCCAGCTTGGAGAGCAACGAGCAGGACCCACCGCCACAGTGCCTTATGACCCCTGGATCCAGCCAGCGACAGAAGAGAGGGGCTGGCAGAGTAGGGGGGAACTCCCTGCAACCCCTCCCCGTCCTGCCCTTCCTCCCCACCCCGGGCTTTTTTCTAATTTATAGCAATCCTTCCCCCTCCCCCTCATTATATTTATTTGCTTGCTGAAGAATTGCACCTGGAAATAAAATCTGTCTTTTTAGAAAAAGGCCAATCCCCAGCCCGTTCCTTCCCCTGGAGTCTATGCAGCCTTCTCCTCAACCCATGACTTGTGACTTCTGCTCCTGAGGAAAAGAGGGGTCATTAGGCACCCCCAGGCCTTGCTCTCCTCCCTCCCCTCACATCCACTGGTCCTTGCAGAAAAGGCACCCCTGCCCTCCTGCCCGCTTCTATGCCCGCCCCACCCTACCAGCTCTTTTCTGGAGTAAGGACACAGGACCAATGTCTCCTGTCTCAGGCTAACCACAGTCACTGCTAAGCCCCCCTGTTTCATCCTGACTCCCTGACAGTTCCCAGCTGGCCTCCAGGCTCCACACTGGCCCCCTACATTCCCTCCTGGGAGCAGCCAGAGTGATTCTCCTAAAGAGAAAAAGTGCCCATCAGCCTCTGCCAGAACCACATACTTGCCCACCCAAGGCCTCCCCTCCTCTCCCCCTACCCCAAGCCAATCTGTAGCCAGACAAGCCATGGAGGTCTCCAGCCCATGCTGCTGCTGGCCTTACCCCGACGCAGCCCTTTCCCACTACAGAGGCTTATCCACCCACTTGCTTTCTGAAGGCCTGATTCTTCCTGGTCCCTCGGATACAGCTCCAAAGTCACAAGTTCTGCCTGACCTGGACATCCCTTTGTCACCAGCCACTAGAGGCTGGTGGGGCTCATTTGCTCCCCACTAGAGGAGCACCCCTGAGGGCAGGGCCAGTGTGGACAGCTCCCTATGCCTCCCACTTGAGCACATGGCCCATGTTGGTGGAGACAATGATCAGGGCAGGGAATGGCAGGCCTGGAACAGAGCCGGGAAAGAGATTGCACAGGGTCTCAGTGCCAGAGTCCTCGCTGGACAGGTTCCCAGGCTTCCATTTGGCTGGCACCTCTGGTGGGAAGAAGGGGTTGCCTTCAGATCATGCCCCTGACTCTAGTGACACCAGGGCCCTCAGTGACCCACATTCAGAAAAAGGAGGACACAGGTCTCCCACAGTTCTTAGGGGTCAATGAGGCACAGGAAAAGTGGAAACCCAGCTGAGAGTGGACAGGGAGTGGGTTATCCATGAGAACATTGAGAACATGAGAGGTGCCCTCTAGGAAGGCTCCCACAAGGACCAAGTGATAAGCCACAGAATGCTCTAAAAGTGTCAGTGGTGCTCTGGGCACTGGGGGATGGAGAGGGGTGGAGAGTGCAAGGTGATCTTGGCCTGAGGATGGGGTTGCCATGCCCACAGCGTCCTTGCCTAGCTGTCCCCCGCAGCTGGCTCTGGACTTTGAGAACTCAGACAGGGGTCCATTAGTCACGTCCCCACATGGGTGACTCCCTTGGTCACAGGGTGTCTGTGGGGCTGCTGAGTGTGGAGACTGGGTCACACCCTGTCCCCCAGGTGGCACCCTCTGCCAGCCCTTGGGCAGCAGCAGAGGGCTCATCCTGGGGGCTGGGCTCTCCCAGGCCCCTGTCACAGAACTGCCCCCTCCCCGCTGCATACCTTGCCCACAGCTGAGCAGCTGGGAGGCTATTTATAAAGGCGGGTGAGATCAGCAGCCGGCCAGCCGCTGCGGAGGCTATAAATTCACAGGCCGAGGCCAGGCCCCACAGGAGCAACCACCCGGGGCGCCGGGGCACCGGAGCCAGGATGAGCGCCAGTGTGGGCGGTGGGGACAGTGTCGGCAGCAGCAGCAGGTAGGGCTCGGGCCGGGCGCATGGGGGCTCATGGCGTCTCATATACTCACTGCCTGCCTGCCCCACTCGCAGCTCACAGGCTTCCTGCGGGCCTGAGTCCTCAAGCTCTGAACTAGCCCCGGCTGCGCCAGCCCCTCGGATGCTGCAGGGGCTGCTGGGATCTGATGATGAGGAGCAGGAAGACCCTAAGGACTACTGCAAGGGTGAGGCCTGGCCTGGAACTCAGGCAGCCAGGTGCCGCCAAGGGGGGCGGGACAACCCAGGAGAAAGAGGGTGCTGGCATCAGACCACGTGGGCCAGGGGGCCAGAAGGGCGACGGCCCCCATGGGGTTCTATTGGCTCCCTTCCCCAGGTGGCTACTATCCTGTGAAAATCGGGGACCTGTTCAATGGGCGGTACCACGTGGTGCGCAAGCTGGGCTGGGGCCACTTCTCCACCGTCTGGCTCTGCTGGGACATCCAGTGAGTGTCCCCTTTGCCCCCTGGGTCCCAATGCCAGCTGGGATCCTGCCTCTGGGCTTGGATGGGGCCACCACAATCTCCCCATGGGTCTAGCTGGGGCTGGCCGCTGACACGGGTCTTGGTGTTGCAGGCGCAAGCGCTTCGTGGCCCTGAAAGTGGTTAAGAGCGCAGGGCATTACACGGAGACAGCTGTGGATGAGATCAAGCTCCTGAAATGTGTGAGACGCCTCCCTTACCAACTCCCAGCTCTCTGGGAGCTGCCTGGGGCCTGGCAATGTGGGTGCAAGGCCTGCTGGGGCTCCTGGGGAGGGGCAGGCTTCCACTGGCTCTGACTTTCTGGAAGGACCTGGAGGAGCTGGCAAGGGAGGGGCTGGCAGCTTTCCTTCCAGCAGCCCGCTGGAATGGGAGAGGGGGCTGCTGCTGCTGGGAGCAACTGGTGAGGGGCAGGTTGGAGCCATCCATGGCCCCTTGGTTTTTGGTCCAGGTACGAGACAGTGACCCCAGTGACCCCAAAAGAGAGACCATTGTTCAGCTCATCGATGACTTCAGGATCTCAGGGGTTAATGGAGTCCATATCCTTTGTAGGCTGAACAAAGCACTGTGGCAATGCAGGGGCCAGCTTGTGCCTTCCTGGCTACTAGGGCCTCAGTTTGCAAATCTGCACAATGGAGTTATATGCCTTCCAATGACACTTGTCTTTGAAATACCCTACATTTTTATGGGGGAAGGGTGGGTAACCAGGTTACTGAGTAACCCCCAAACAGCAGGGGCCACCTCTGTGGCACACCTGGGCATTGGAGTGGGGCCTATCTGAGAGGCTGTGTCTGCTCCTCAAGTGCCTTTTCCCTAGGATGACCACAGAACCATCCCAATTAGCACACCTGGCTATGACAGGGACACAATGACACCTGGATGGTGGTGACCACCAGGACCACCCAGACCCAGCCCTGCACTGCCTGAGCCTCACTGCTCCCCCATCCCAGCTGAGGGTGAGTAGCATCTGTGTCCCAGCTGTGTGCCTGCCAACCACCCTTCACTCTGAGTCCCAGATGTGTGCATGGTGCTAGAGGTCCTGGGCCACCAGCTCCTCAAGTGGATCATCAAGTCCAACTACCAGGGCCTGCCTGTGCCCTGCGTAAAAAGCATTGTGAGACAGGTGAGTGTCCCAGGCCCGGTGTGCACAGCATTGGGAGGCAGCCCAGGCAGGGCTGGTGGAGCTCAGGAGTGGCTCTCTCCAGGTGCTAAATGGCCTGGACTACCTCCACACCAAGTGCAAGATCATCCACACAGACATCAAGCCTGAGAACATCCTGCTGTGTGTGGGTGACACCTACATCAGGCGCCTGGCTGCTGAGGCCACAGAGTGGCAGCAATCAGGGGCCCCACCCCCATCCCGCTCCACAGGTACCAGAGCCTGTGTGGGGCTGGAGCTGGGCCTGCGGGCCTCTGCCCCTGCCTGAGTCTCTGCTCCTTTCTCTCCCCACCACCGGTGCCCTTCCTGCCCCCCAGTCAGCAATGCCCCCCAGGAGGTCTGGGTAAGTTGGACACCCCTCTTTTCCTGTGCCTCATCTCCCCACGTCCTCAAAGCTTACCTCCTCAGCCTCCCCACCCTTTCCAGCACTCCTGCAGTGGCATTTCCAAAAGGCTGGGTAGCCTAGATGAGGGGCATACACATGGTGGTGGGTCACATGACTCAAACTGCCTGCCACTGGGCTCACCAGGAGGGCCCCAGGCTGCCCCTGGGGAGGCAGACACCCAGTCAGAGGCAGGCCCATTGGCTCCTCCCCAACTTTGAGCTTTGAGGAGGGAAGGCAGGAGGGAAGACAGAAGGTGCACTGGAAGCTGATGCCAAGGAGTGGCCCGGAGGGGGGTTGTGCCACATTCTGATGTCCACGGGAGCCCTGGGGCCTGGAGGTCTTGTCCCCTGTGGGGTGTGTGGACCACAGGCAGAGGCCTGGGCTGGTCAACGGATGGGTGACAGGAACCTGGGGATGATCCTGGCTCTAATGGCAGCCAGGTAAGCTGTCGAAAAACAAGAGAAAGAAGATAAGGCGCAAAAGGAAACAGCAGAAATGGCTGTTGGAGGAGCGACTGCGTGACCTGCAGAGGCTAGAGGCCTTGGAGGCAGCGGCCCAAGCCGAGGGTGAGGAACTGAAAGGGCTGGAGGGGCTGGAGGGGCCCCGGGGCTGCAAAGCATGGCCACCAGAGCATCAGCTCACACACCACCACTTCTGCCATCTCCCCAGACTCTGGCTCAAGACTAGAGGGGGGCAGCGGCTCCACCTCATCTTCTGGCTGCCACCTTGGGGGGGCCAGGGCCGGCCCCTCCCCAGCTTCCTCCTCCCCTGCCCAGGGTGGAGACCGCAGCCTCAGCTCAGGCTCCCAGACCTCAGGCTTCTCCGGCTCCCTTTTCTCTCCTGCCTCATGCTCCATCCTCTCAGGCTCATCCAACCAGCGGGAGACTGGGGGCCTCCTGTCGCCCAGCAGTAAGCAGGGCAGGGCCAGTGGGTGGCGGGCAGGTAGGGCGGGAGGGGTCAGGCTAGCTCAGTTTCTCCCTTCTCTTACTTACTCAGCACCATTTGGTGCCTCGAACCTCCTGGTGAACCCCCTAGAACCCCAAAATGCAGACAAGATCAAGATCAAGATCGCAGACCTGGGCAACGCCTGCTGGGTGGTATGAGCGTGACTTGGAAAGCAGAGCGGTGTGCCCTGTTGTGAGGGTGGAGGCACAGGCCCACTCCTGGGGAACCCCAACCTGACTTGGGCCCGTGGGGCAATTGATCCTTTGTTCAGCAAGGGCTCGCCTGGCAATACACTTGACCAGACCCCTCGGTCTGCCTGGCACAGCAAGACCCAGGGCTGAGTCTGTGGGTCCCACCCAGTCTCAGCAGAAGTGAGCCATGGCAAGGGGTGGAGGGCCACTGGGAAGGGGCCAGCCTCTGCCTCATATCACCTGGCCAGTTCCTCCTGGGATTTTTGGGGATCCTGAGGCTCACAGAGAGCCCCACTAAGCTCCTTGCATAGCCCAGAGGAGGTGGGAGGAGTGGGAGACTGGTGGGAGCAGGCCAGCTGTGGCCCCAGCTCCTCCCCAGGGCTCCCCTTGCCTCCAGCACAAACACTTCACTGAGGACATACAGACGCGGCAGTACCGGGCCTTGGAGGTGCTGATTGGTGCCGAGTATGGGCCCCCAGCTGACATCTGGAGCACAGCATGCATGGTAGGCCTGGGCTGCTGCCACCACGGGCCAGCCTGCTGGCCAGCAGCCCCAACCTCTCCTCCTTTCAGGCCTTTGAGCTAGCCACTGGCGACTACCTGTTCGAGCCCCACTCTGGAGAAGACTATAGTCGTGATGAGGGTAAGGGAGGTGTGCCTTGGGTTCAGCTTCGGAGCCCTGGGGCCTGCAGCCTGCCTGCCAGCCTCCTCTCTTTCCACAGACCACATTGCCCACATCGTAGAGCTCCTGGGAGATATCCCCCCAGCCTTCGCCCTCTCAGGCCGCTACTCCAGGGAGTTCTTCAACCGGAGAGGTGGGGCTGAACAGGCTCAGGCTGCCTGGGTGCAGAGGGTCAGGCTGGGAGGGACCTTGGGTTCTGAAACAGGGTGTCATGGGCCTCCGAGCCAGAAGCCGTGCTGGCAGAGTTTAACCTAAGTCCTGCTGCCCACCCCAGGAGAGCTACGACACATCCACAATCTCAAGCGCTGGGGCCTATACGAGGTGCTCATAGAGAAGTACGAGTGGCCCCTGGAGCAGGCCACTCAGTTCAGCGCCTTCCTGCTGCCCATGATGGAATACATCCCCGAAAAGCGGGCCAGTGCGGCTGACTGCCTCCGGCACCCATGGCTCAACCCCTAAGGCCTGTCGGCTTCTTCCTGAACCCTCACCTCTGAGTGCCTTCAGGGAGAGTGAGACAACTGCCATCCTGCTGGGGCTGCCCTCTCCCACCCTGCGGGTACAGGCTCACACTGCCCCATGGCCGAACAGGCATGCTGGGGGCTACACCCGCCTGTGGAAATTTGTTTTGCCCCTGACCCTCAGAGAGGGCTCTGTGAGAAGTGTGTTTCTTTTCTTAATAAAGTGTGAACTCAAACACCCGCATCCTGGAGTGACAGAGCGCAAGGCCAAGGGCTGGGGCAGAAGCTCGTTTATTCTGGGTCTTCCCAGCAAGCCAGCTGGGGTGCTGGGGTGGGGGTGGGGACAGCCTAGACCTCCACAGCCCGACCGTTGCTGATGCGGATATGGCGGATGATGTCCTGGATGGCTTCCGATGTAGTGCCCTGGCCCCCAATATCCGGAGTGTGTATCTGTGGGGAGATGGGCACACTTGGGCACACAGCAGGGTCCTGAGGCACAACCCCCACCCTGCACGGGGCCCAGGGCTACCCACTGTTGCCTGTGGCTTTCAGGGGCTGGAACTGCCACCAGGAAGGCAACAGTACCAGCTAAGGCCCAGAAGCCCTACCTACCTGGTACCACCCTCTCCTTGGGGGCAGCAGCAAGTGCCAGGTCGCCATCTCCAGCCCCTCGGGTGTCACACCAGCTCAACCCAGGCTAGGGGAGGGGTTTGGGGGTGGGAGATGTAGGGAAGGGGAGAAGAGGAGCCTTACGTTTTCATTGTCCATGGACGCCAACACAGCATTGCGGATGGAGGTGGCGTAGGAGTGCAGCCTAAGGAGGGAGAGCAGCCTTCAGTCCTCAGGGCCTAGGGAACTGGCTGAGGGGCTCACAGCTGGGCATCGAGAAACCACTTACTTGAGGTGATCGAGCATCATGCAACTTGCCAGCAGTGTAGCCGTGGGGTTGGCAATATTCTTATTGGCGATACTCTTGCCTGTGTTCCTTGTAGCCTGGAAGAAGCAAGATGACAAAGGAGGTGGCAAATGTAAGAATGGAGGGAGTATGATTCCATTCGTGTGAAGTGTCCAGACAAGTGAACCCACAGAGAGAAAGCAGGTCCGTTGGTACCAGGGCCAGAGGGGAGGGAATGGGGAGAGACTGCTAATGGGGACAGGGTCTCCTTTCGGCATGAGGGGAATGTTCTGCAACTGGACAGAAGTGATGTACAACACGGTGGCTGTACTTAATACCCCTGAATGATTCACTGTGAAATGGTTTCACTTTATGTTATGCAAAATTTTACTTCACTTCTTTTAAACAAAAGAATTAAAGGGATCAATGAAAATGTGGTCTATCTATATAATGGACTATTATTATTCAGCCATAAAAAGGAAAGAGGTACTGACAGGCTACAAAATGGGTCAACCTGGAAAACATGCTAAGGGGAAGGAGCCAGTCACAGAAAGCCACGTTATATGATTGCACTTCTATAAAATATCTAGAATAGGCAAATCCGTAAGACAGAAATCAGATCAGTGGTTATAAGGGACAGGGATGGAGGCGAGGATGGAAAGAGACAGCTGACAAGTAGTGTTTCTTTTTGGGGTGATAAAAATGTTCTGGAACAGTGGCGATGGTCGCATGACTCTGGATATTCTAAAAATCAATGAACTGTGGACTTTCAATGGGTGAAGTGGACGGTAGGTAAGTTATAGCTCAAAAAGGCCAGCAGCCCTTGCGCCATGGGCAGCACTCACCGTCTCAAACACAGCATACACGTGGCCATAGTTGGCCCCAGCCACCAGGCCGGGGCCCCCGACCAGTCCTGCGCAGACATTGTTGACAATGTTGCCATAGAGATTGGGCATCACCATGACATCAAATTGCTGGGGCCGGGACACCAGCTGTAGGACAAGAGGGGACAGATACAAGCTTGAGAATGAGAAGCCCAGGGTGCCTAGGGCAGGCAGCCGTGGAGCCCAGTGCGTTAACTACCTGCATGGTGGTGTTATCCACAATCATATTCTCAAAGGTGATCTGGGGGTAGCGAGCTGCCACCTCCTTGCAGCACTGGAGGAAGAGGCCATCACCTAGTTTCCTATGGGGGGAAACACAGAACCCCAGCTCGGCCACTGCAATGGTCAGCTGGCAGGATAGGGTGTGCAGATGGCCACAGAAGGCTGGGTTCTAACCTCTGGCCGGCCCCCGATCTGCAAAATGGGCAGAATTCTGCTCCACTTCCCCAAAGTGTACACTGGGGTGGGGTCATGGCTGGACACAGGCAATGAGGCACAACCCTGGGTGTATGGGTGTGGTCTCTTGGTGGGTGGCCAGGGTCCTGGGCCCCAAGTCCCTGAGAACAGGCCAAGGAGGCTGCTCAATTCAGCTGCTTCAGGACTGTTGGCAGAAGGGGCAGGAGCATGGCGGGGGTGGGGAGCATACATAATGTTGGCCTTGTGCACGGCTGTCACTTTCTTGCGCCCACTCTCCTGGGCCAGTTTGAAGGCGTATTCAGCAATGCGCAGGGACTTGGCCTTGGTGATGATCTTCAGGCTCTCCACCACTCCTGCCACACTCTGAGAAGGGGATGAGGGAGAGACCCAGGTCCTGTCTGATCCTGTTCTCTAGCACAAGCTTGTTGGGCGCAGCCTTCCTTGCTGCTGACCCTCCCCAGGCTCCTCCCCCGCCCCCGACCCGAGGGAGTGAGGGGGCAGCCCAGGTCTCACTCACCTCATGCTCTAGGCTGCTGTACTCGCCCTCTGTGTTTTCCCGGACAATGAGAATATCTATGTCCCTATGCCGGGTCACCACTCCTGGCAGGCTCTTACAGTGGATGACATTGGCATAGAGGTCTAGGCTAGTGCTAGGGACACAGACAGAGAGAGGCAGCTGGCCAGTGCCACCACTCTCTGCTGATACAGCCCACCCCCACTGAGCCCACCCCGTGTCCTTGGCTCTCACCGAAGAATGTTGTTTCGGGATTTGTGGGATGGTGGCAGGTTATGGTTTGTTTCAATATTGCCTACAGGACAAAAACAAGACAGACAATCTGAAAAGGGGACCCCCAGGCTCAGCTGTGCTGCCATGTTCCCCTTCCTGACTGAGGGACCGCACAGCAAAGGCAGCTCCAACCACAGAAGATGGCTTTTGGCAGCAGAAATACTTTACAGAACACTAGAGTATAACTTAAAATAAGCCCCATGAGGGCAGAGGGGGAAGTGTGTGTTCACTTCACTAATGGGTTCTGAGGACCTAGAAGAGCACCTGGCACATACCAGACACTCAGTAAGTACTTACTGAATGAACACATGAACAAGGCTTGGCCGCTAACCAGGATGTCTTGTCAGACCCTGGGAGGAGAACGGCAAGACCAGGGTCTGGCTGGAGAGAAAGTGACCACTCCTGCTTACTAACAGGCTGGCCAGCCAGGCTGGTGCCAGTCAGGAGACCCTGGCCAGGGTGACTGCCAGGTCCTGCATCAATGTGCCATACAAGCCCCACCTCAGGGACAGGAAAGAGCTGCCTGAAAAAGACCACAGCTTGGCCTCGACTGGAGCGAGCACACCCAGAGCAAGTGCGGTTAGGGGAGCAGCAGCCACTGGGAAACAGCACTCAGAGGGCGCCAAGTAGAAGAGGCATTTCCCAGGACCCACTAGGGCCACCAGTGCCTGTGAATCATACCCTGCCTGGACTGCCTTTACCCAGAATGCCTCAGGCACCCTGTGGTCAGCATGTTAGCCCTTCCACTTCACTGCCAGAGCCTAGGTCTCTACTCCGGTTCACCTTAGCTCACACACTCCTCACACCAAACAGTAAGAACCTGGACCTTGTCCTGGCTGGTGTGACTCAGTGGATTGAGCGCTGGCTGCCAACCAAGGGGTAGCCGGTTCAATTCCCAGTCAGGGCACATGCCTGGGTTGCAGGCCAGGTTCCCAGTGGGGGCCACGTGAGAGGCAACCATACACTGATGTTTCTCTCCCTCTTTCTCCCTTCCTTCCCCTCTCTCTAAAAATAAATAATCTTAAAAAAAAAATAACCGGGACCAAACCAAGGCAAACTCAGGAGGGGCTAGAATTCTTATAATAACCATAGCTGTGCCAGCTGTAGCCAAGGCAGCAGGCAAAGGTCAAAAACTACATCTCTGTGACCCTTGGTTTGTGAAGACAGACTCTGAGAATCAAAGCCGACCCTAGCAGAGAGGGCTACCTCAGGAGGTAAGAAGAGGGTGGGGGGCAGTCCATCACTGGATGGCTACCGCACAGCCTAGTACCGCCAAACTCTCAGGACTGCAGCACAGCCAGGCACTCGGAAGCTTCCATCCACTCTCCAAGCACAAGGATCCTTCCTAGCCAGAAAACCCTGGAGCCAGCTGTGGGGCCCCAGAGACAAGTATCAGCTCAGAAGTGAAATAACTATGTCCTCAGGCTCACCTTTCAGGGCCACGCGGTTCCGACGGATGGCCATGATAGCATTGCGGATGTCCTCTTCATCGGCATTGGAGCTCACATGCACCTCTTCAAAGTCCACTGGCACACACGCGTGCCTGGGGCAAAACCAGATCAGGGCAGCTGGCCCTGGGCCTCTCCTGCCCCTCTTCTAAGAAGCCTGCCTGGACCACTGGCTATAGAGGCCTCTTTCCTGCTGCTGCCCACCCTGATCTGGCTCTGGCTGATAGGAGACTGGGCCCACCTGCGACAACTGATGGGGACTTGCTTGACATCTACAACATAGTTAGCAGGATCGGTGCCACCTTCCCCATGCCCAGGCCAGTCTGGTGGGATCGCCAGCACCAGGATGAAAGGCCTAGGCTTATAGCTCTCCTGCCACTGGTTCACTGGGTACTTGGGCAAAGTCCCAGCCAGTGAGCTTCTAGACTTACTGACCCTCTGGCCCAAAGTTCTTAGGGTACCCCCCTGGCTAGGCCTGAGGCACAACCTGCCCTAGGGGGAGGCGGGCCTGGGGATGCTGTACCTGAACACAGATTTGACGTGCAACATGAGCTCTGGCCCAATGCCGTCTCCTGGAATCATGGTCACCGTGTGTCGCCCACCATACTTAGCTGATGGAGGCTGGAAGGAGGGGGCGTGTGAAGGCAGGCCTTTCGTTCCCTTCCTCCCACCACCACTGACCCAGTGGGTCATCGAATCGTGAGGTGTCAGCTTGGGGTACCTTACCCTGCGCCCCACCCCATCCCAAACAGGGCTGATCACAGGGGCTCCGTGGTCGGGAGAACTACAGCAAAAACAGTCACTGCCCCCACCTGGACCTGGGTCAATCCCAAAGCAAGTAAAAGCCCCAAACCTAATGGGCAGATGAAAAGAATACTCACAATTGTTTGTTGCTAAAAGGGGGACAGGAAGAAAGAAGATTTGTGTCAGCCAAGGTTGGAGGAACAAGACTCTGCCTTTTCCCTGGGGATACCATCTAGCACAGTTCAGGTAAGAAGGTAAGGAGGAGGGATGGGTGACTTCCCGAAACCACACCTCAGAGGGAAGGACAGAGGGCTAGGGAACAAAGAGGCACAGCACATATGCACATCTACACACAAACAGGGGCACACATGCACGGACACAAATATACACACGTGCAAGCACACACATACCACACACACACGTGTGCACCCGGGCAAGTACTTACTGAGACGCATCTCCTGGGGGCTTCGTGGGCACCTACAACCTGGCAAAGAGAACCCAGATGCTAGTGGTTGTTACCCAGCCCAGAAAGTCAATTTGGCAAGAAGAGCAACTGTCCCCACAGTACCCAGACAGTCCCTGCATATCACCCCTTCCACATCATCCATGTGCACTGCCCAGTGAACAACAGCACCCAATGCAGGCCCAGGCAAGTGGCTCTAGAGCAATTCCCCGGGACCAGCCTGCTGAAGCCCCATGGAGGGTTGTCACAATCCTTTCTGCTACCTTCAGCTCCATGGTCAGTTTTTAAAGAAAATGTTTATGTCCCCCCACAACTTCAGTTGTTTCTGATTCTTTTTTGGTCAATTATTCCTATTCAGTGATGTCTATAACATGGAAAAGTTGGCATGCTAAACATGGTACAATTAAAGGAAATCATTATAATAAATGAGAGGGCCACCCCAGTAATCATTTTATCTTTTTTTGTAGCTGAGTTGGTTAGAGCATCATCCCTATACGCCAAGGTTGCAGGTTCGATCCCCAGTTAGGGCACACAGAAGAAGCAACTAATTAATGCATCAATAAGTGGAACAACAAATCAATGTTTCTCTCTCTCCCTACCCCCAAAATCAAACAAATATGGTAAAATGGTTTTTAAAGAGCAGCATGTGGTCAGAACGTGGAGAAAATACAGAACATGGAGATCAGAAGAAAAAGACAGAACCCAGCTTGCACTCCGGAGACAAGTACTGTTGGGAACTGCCCTCCAGAGTCAGAAATCCAAAGCAACCGTGCAGGAAAAACCCAACCACTTTTAGAATAACAGACACCAATCTTTTGGAAGACTTTTGTAAAGGATTGCAAAGCTGCTTCACAGCCTACATGGATGACAAACATCCCGAACTTCAGCTCCGAACTGACCATATTTGGCCACATCGGCACCATGCTTGACAGCTTCAGAACAAAAACCACCAAGCCAAATAAGACAGGTGCTGAGAAGTGACCAATCTGGAGTTCCCACATTGTCCTGGAGGGAGAAGCTCTCACCCAAGGTCCCACTGCAGGGGGGCTATAGGCCCACATACTTTCCTTCCTGCTGTGCCCCACCTGGGAACACACCTGGGTGTCCCTCAATCCAAAGAGGGGGTGCAGAACCAAGGTCCTCCTTCTCAGTTGAGAACGCCCTGCCACTTGCCTGTGGAGCAACATCAGAGCATTCCAGCCAACAACAGAGTCACTGTGGTCATTTCTCAAAGAGCCATGCCTTCCTCCTAAAAGTCTGGAAAGCTCAAGCAGAGGCTGGCCATCTGAGTCTCCTGGCCAGTCTGCACAAGGCATGCACTTGCACGAGCTCTGGAAGCACAGACGTGCCACTCACCCACCCAAGCCAGGAGCTAGCGGTGGGCTGACTGCTAGGACAAGATGCTCTGGGAATATCCGGCCACCCATGTGGCCCCTGGATCTGTAGTCACAGGCACACTCAGGGCTTTTATATTTTCCTTCTAACACTCGTCAGTATTGGGATTCAGCTCATCTATAGGCTGTCAATATAAACTTGTAGAAGAAGGTGTAGACTGCCCTTTCTCCAGGAAGCTTTCCCTGATGCCCTAAGGGTGCTGAGCTATTGGTACCCACCCCTGGTTCCAAAGCCCTATACTAATTCCTCTCCTTCCAACCACAGTCTCCCTAGGTTGTCACTGCCTTGCTCTCTCCCCAACCCCTAAACCCCTGAAAGTGGCAGCCAAGTCTGCCTAGTCCCCTACTGTTACCCCAAGATCCAGCAGAATGCCTGGCCCAGAGCTAGGACACAAGAGACATTTCCTGAATGAATGAGCATATCAGAAAATGTAGGGTGAGATGGAGGGCTTTTGGAGCTAGGGAGACCTCAGTCTGAACCAACATCCACTACTCCTACCAACAGGTTAACCTTGCTCAGCTTCCTGTCCTCATTTGAAATCCACAGAACAGAGGATTTAACAGTCACCTACTTTATGTGACTGTTAAAGGATTGAGCAAGAGGAGGTATGGGAGCTCTGCAGTCCCTAGCAAGGCACACAGAGCCATGCAAAAGCATACTTGACCCTTTACCCCAACAAACCCCTCGTTGGTGTTCAATGGGGTGGGAAAAGATGCTGGGCTGACCCCTGCCCCTCCTAGCAGTAATGCTCTCTGAGATTTGGCCCTCTGAAGTCCACTGGCACTGGACAGCTAACTCAGGCATGGTGGTGAGCCAGCCCTTGCACCAGGCCTGGCTCTGGGCTGTGCAACTCTCCTCCCCCACCTTAAATCACATCACTACCACCAGGGCTGAACTTCTTCCTCACCTGGTCCCGAAGCTAGATGTTCCTTCTGGCTTTGGCCACCAAAGACCCAGACAGTTCTCATGTTAGAGACTTCCCTGACCTTGCTCTGAAAAGATGCAGACACCTTCCTTCATGGTTACAGAAGTTCTGCCTCACATCCAGGCCCATGAAGCTACCCATCAAAGGAGCTCAGTATGCAGCAGGATGAAATATATGCACGAGCTGCCTGCTTATTTCTACAGCAGGAGGGTGCACCATCAGCCCTCATTCTTTGACGGTGCTACAGAAAGGAATCCAGGGTGGTATATGTTCCTGCCAAAGGGCTCCCACACTCCACAGCTTAGTGAGGCTTCTCTTCAGCATGTTTCTATTGGCTCAAGTGTCAGTGGTAGCTGCATGTTTTCCCACAAGTTCCCAATTAGTGGGAGCAAAGATCTGGAGTTCACTTCTAAAGGTTCTCATATGCAGGACAACCAGGCTCAGGGAAAGACACTGCCTGGATTGTTCACAGACCCCTATGCCCACCCGAACATGGACACAAGCACATACACAAGAGAGGTCAGGGAGGAAACAAATGTCTTCACCAAGACCCTGTTGCAGCTTAGCTGCCAGAGTTGTCAGGGCCTCTCTCATCAGCAAGATGGGAAAAATGAGCATTTTAAATAGAATTTCATAAAGCATAAGCTGTTACAGTGTGGTCTTCCCCAGGAATAAAAGAGGAGAAGCAGAGAGGAGATGTGTTCACAAGGAATGTCAGCAATGTTGCTGGGTTCTAGGTCAGTGATGGCTGGGTCTTTTTGAGACCCTTTAAGAGGCAAAACTGAAGCCCAGATAGAGGAGGGGCCGGGCCTTAGGCCACACAGCGTGTCAGTGGAGTAGACAGGCCTGGAGAAAATATCTCTTGTCCTCCAGGCCAGTCTTGGATCGCTGATGCTTTGGATGGCTTACAACCCACCCAGGAACTAAAGTATCTTAGTTTAAGTATGTAAAGAGAAAGGAACTGGACCCAAATAACCAAGATCCTAAACGGAGAACTCCGGAAGCAAAGCCCCAGGGGACCGACCTCCCACCCTGCCAGCCTCAGAAACCCTAGCTCCCTCCTATTCCAAACACCTGTGGTGGAGCGACAACTGGAGCTATAAGAATGTTGGGGGAAGGGTTGGGGGTACTGGCAAAGACCAATTCTCTATCTCCACTGGGACATGTGGCAAAGCAGTCCACAAGAGGAGAAACCCGAGGACCGTAGGCAGGGTACCCGGTTTCCAAAGCGACAAGAACAAGGCAGACCAAGACACGTGACCGCCTTGGGAGGGATCCCACAATGGCACTAGGGAGATGACACTTGGGCCGCCGAAGACCCTTCTCCCCACCTTCCCTAGCTCCCCTACCACAACATGAAGACCCCACGAAAAAGCCGGATCAGTGCCAACTTTAGCCGATCCCCTCACTGACAACGGAGGCGGCCAATCAACTCCATAGCACAGCCCTCTCCCCAGGCCTGCAACCAATCGGATTCCAGGACATTGTGGCGGCAAGGGCCCCACCTCAGACCCCACCGAGGGGCATGGACCCCCCACCGAGCGTTGCAGCTGTCCCTGCATCCCGCTCCCCGCTCTCACCTCCCAAGGACGGCAGAGGAGGGCTGGCCTGAGCACTGACTTCGCAGTGCTGCCAACGGCCATTGCTACCTTCAGCGCCATGACGGAAAGTGAGAACAACCGCACTTCTCAACACGGAAACACCGCTCTCGCGAGATTTCGGAGGGGCCCAGAGACCGCGGAGTGGGCGCGGGCCTGAAAATGCGCACGCGCAAGGCTTGCTTGTTCTCACGCCCTTTTCCGGCGCCGGGAGCGGAGCCGCAGCCGCAGCCGCAGCCGCCATCTTGCCGGGCGCCCAGCTGGGCCACTAGGCGGATGAGAGGACACGTCAGTACCGCCAGCGACGTCACAGGCTCGCCGGGCCAGCCGGTGTCTGATTGGCTGCTGCGTTCTCTTACGCGTCGCGCTTCCTTATCTGCCCCTCGTGCTCTGGAGAGTCGCTCCCTTTTTACCTCGGCATAGAAGAAGCGATGGTGGCGCTGGCATCTCTCGGCGCCCTGGCGCTACTCCTGATATCGGGCCTCTCCTGCTGCTCAGGTAGCGGCATGGCAGGAGCTCGTTTCTGTCGAGCTTCTCTCCCACCACTGGTGGTGCGTGGCGGGTAGGAGGGGTGCGGGCTAAACGGGGTTCTGGGCCTTTTTTTTCTGAGAGGCAGGTAGCCTCTGGGCGATACGACCAAGGCCACCACGCGCTCCTGCACCACACACCTTGACCCATCAGCCAGGCTGCAGGAAGAAACAGCCAAGTCTTTCTCCCCGCCCCGTCTGCTTCGAGGAAGAGTTTCAGAGCCTCTCCCGCGCACCCAGCCCCCATCTCTAGCAGAGAAAGTGACACACGTACCTGCTCCCTCTCCCGGAGCTCCTGGTCTCGGAAGAGGGTCGTACAGGAACAGAGCTCTACAGCGCAGGGTGATGGGGCGAGAATCTGGGCTGGTGGAGAGGAGCCACCTGACCAAGTGCGGTGGGGCCAGGCCTTCCCGGGAAGGGAGCTCTAAGTGAAGAGGGAGCAGGTACCGACCAGGCAGAGTGGCCATGAGCGTGAGCAAGTTAGATCGGAGCTGAAGAGGTTAAGGTAAGCGGGAGCCTTGAGTGTCAGGCCAGATTGTTGACCTTTGACTTTTTACCCAAGGCCCTGAGGTAACCTTAAAGGGCTTTTCAGCAGAGCTGAGCCACCCCAGTCAGATCAGTTGACATTCTTGGGAGATTCTTAACACCTAGTGGCAGGATTGAGGTCAGACTGGAGTCCAGAAGTGTGTTAAGAAGGACATCCTTGTAAGAGCCAGAGCCGTCTAGAGGCTGGATTGGGGAAGGGGCACTTTTCTGTGCATTCACTTTACCTGCCCTACTTCCAGCCAGCATCTTTGGTGCCTGGAGTGTTTCGTCAGCCTAAATGGCCTCCTGCCTGTACCCTTCTCTCTCATCCCTCAGGAATTCCCCATGCGGTAGTCAGTGATGTCTGGAAAGGACAAACCTGGCTGTATTACCCTCTGGTGCTTCCGCAGTGCCTACAGGAAAAAGGCCAAGCTTAACAGGGCACAGAAGAATCTGCGGGATGTGGCTCCTGGGAACCAGCCCCACCAGTGTTCCCAGGCATCTTCCGGATGTCCAAACCCCAAACCTCTTATTGCCCCAACCCTAAGGCATGGCGCTGCCAGACACCACATTCAGAGAGCGGTTGGCTGAGAACTTTACTATTGGTAGCATTTATTTGGCGCCCCGTCACTTAGGTGGCACCCTTTTCTCTCTGTAGCCTCCAGCAGTGCAGAGATGGCTAAGGCAGCATTCTTTCTCTCAGGGCAGCCCTGTTCAAGGAGACAAGTTTTGCATCTGGATCCAGAACTTCTCCCATTCCCTTCCCTTGGGAAACACTGGGGCTAGTGTTGGCCTTCTGTCAACCATGGCTGGGGTCAGAGACCCTTCCCTTCATCTTGAAAGCCCACATCTTACCTAGCAGCACCATGTTTGGTGTTTGCGGAGGATGCCTTCGGTTAACTTTAGGGCTCTTCATGGCTCTGAATTGAGGTCAGCTTAGCCCTCTGGGCTTCTAGGGTGCTCCAGGCCAGGGCAAGCTGCAGCCTCAAACCATTACATGGCTTCCCTGCCTGTAGGTCCAGGGACAGATGCGAACTGTGCAGTGAATCCATGCAGCCACCCACACACAGACTCACCTCTTCTTTCACCCTTGCATTGAGGTTCTACCTGAACAAAGCCTCCCCATTGCCCACCCCTCCTTGCCACTGCACTTCTGACTGATCATTTGTATGTGTCTCCCACATCCTACCTGGCAGCATCCGAAGGGCCCCCTGTGTCCTCAGCTGATAAAGTGTGACAGTTGGGGTCAGAGTGGTCTCTTCTGCCCCCTGGCCCAGCATGCACAAGCTAGGTTTTACCCAGGCATCTCTCTGCCTCCCCACAGCAGAGGCCTGCGTGGAGCCCCAGATCACCCCTTCCTACTATACAACTTCTGATGCCGTCATTTCCACTGAGACTGTCTTCATCGTGGAGATTTCCCTGACATGCAAGAACAGGGTCCAGGTGAGGCAGTGGGTGTCCAGCCAGGAAGGCGCTGGGGTGAGAGGCGGGTAGTGAACTTGGGACCTTGGGCATCAGCTCCTCAACTGGCAGTTGATGGGGTCAGACTCAGTGACCTGTATGGATTTTGATTCACAGGTTTAGGAAGAATCAGGGAACTCCAAGATCAGATTCTAGCAGATGTTTAAAGAACATTCTCCTAAGCTGCCTGGTCTGCTTTGTCTAGGTGAAGTAATGTAGGTAAACACTTTGCTGTGTCTTGAAAGCATGAGAAAGTGAGAAACAGCCAGGGGTCAGTCCCCAGGCACCTTCATCCATTTTCTGGTTCTTTGCCAAGGTCTATGTCCATGTGGGCATTTTATAATTTTAAGACTGAGGAGACCTGGCCTCTGCCCCTGGCCTTAACCTGCAGCCCAAAGGTCCAAAGAAGGAGGTTGGGCCTTTTGGGTACAACACTTCCTGGGCAGCTCATTGGGCACCCCTCGGCCCCAGCACCCTCTTACAGGCTTAGAAATGAGGACACTTTAATCATCCCACCCTGTTCACAGTTAACTGGTTTGATGTGGTTTAGGGAGGCCAGGTCATAAGGGGAGTGTGGCTCCACCCCCTCTTTGAGGAAACAGGTAGTGACAGCATCTGTGGTTGTAGGCTTCCTGGCAAGCTCTGGGTTGTGCCAGGCCTACCTCCATGATTCTCATGGTATGCCCACCAGACACACTACAATCCACAAATATGCCCGGCTTCCCTGCGCACAGGCTACAGGTATTGCTGTGGGCAGCACCGTGGGTCCTCTGCCAACAGCCAGATAAGGGAGCATGACTCTCCCCTTGTCTCCTCTCCCAGAACATGGCTCTTTATGCTGATGTCAGTGGAAAACAATTTCCTGTCACCCGGGGCCAGGATGTGGGGCGCTATCAGGTAAGGGATGCTTTGGTTGTCATTTGGGGGGGGGACACCACCGCTCGCTGGTATGACTTGAACCCTGGAGGTGGCCTGATTAAGTAGGGGGCAGGGTTATTAGCACTGGCAGGGGGAGCCCTGTTGTGTCCATTGTGTCCACCCTGTACCAAACACCCAACCCAGGTGTCCTGGAGCCTAGACCACAAGAGTGCCCACGCAGGCACCTATGAGGTCAGATTCTTCGACGAGGAGTCCTACAGTCTCCTGAGGAAGGTGAGTATCACCTGGAGCCCTTTCCAGGCCTGCAGGAGGAAAGGCACACTCTCCTGATACAGCCTCCTCCCTGGGAGGTCTGGGCCACTTGGGGCCTTGCTTACAGGAGCAGGAAGGCTGGGCTGGTGCTTTCCTATCCACCTGCCCCCCATTCCCCGTGCCTGTACCTTGTTTCTCCCTTACCCATTTCTCTCCTCTCCTTCATGACTGAAGCCAATGTTCCTGCCTCTCCTACCCCACCCCACTCAGCAGCACCCCTAACTCCAGCACCTCCCTTACAGGCTCAGAGAAATAACGAGGACATTTCCATCATCCCACCCCTGTTCACAGTCAGTGTGGACCATCGGGTGAGTGAGCCGAAGAGGCTGACCTGGTCTTGAGAAACAGCAAGCACAAGACAAGCCGCATCCTTTTTTAGGGGTTGGGGGCTGAGCCATAGTTGGCCAGTGAGTCTTTATGCCCCAGAAGGAGGGTAACCAGGGCTGGCTGGGCCCCTTGTCCATCCAGCCCCTGAGCATGCTTTGGTCTCCTTTCTTGCAGGGCACCTGGAATGGGCCCTGGGTTTCCACCGAGGTGTTGGCCGCAGTCATCGGCCTAGTGATCTACTACCTGGCCTTCAACGCCAAGAGCCACATCCAGGCCTGAGGGCAGCACGCTCAGCCCCCGTTTCTTTCAATAAAGTTGTGTGGCTCCTTGCTTATATTGCCACACCTTGTCTTCCACAGATCAGAGCTGGGCAGCCAGCATCTCCTGGTCCACCCAGACAGTGCAGCACTGAGTATGGACGGGGCTGAAACTCCCATCTTGTGGGTTTGCTTTTGCTCTTTGCTGTTGCAGGCTCTCCTTCCTCAGCCCCCAGCTGAGCCTTGCCTGCCTGGGGCCCACAGTGCCCATTGTGCACCTCTCTCCTGGTTGCCTTCCCCCCCCAGCACATGCTGTCTTCTGGCAGAGAGGACTGCCATGCCCTAGCCCACCTGACTGCCTCCTACTGGGAGTGCAACTGCCTAACTTCCCTGAGACTGCAGTCAGCAACACATGTAGACAATGGATTGCCTGGCCTGCAGTGGCTTGTGTCTGGAGCCCAGGGCAAAGCCACATGCTGACACACTGTGCTTTTCCTGTGGTACATTGTGAGTGCTCCTATTTTACTGATGTGGTTGAAGTTGATACACCTGGCAGCTGCCTGGGCGTGGTCATTCTAAACACTATACCCTGTCCCTTCCATGTCGCTTCCCAGTGCCCCCACTTCATGGTGGCAGGTGGGACAGAGAAGGCACAGGGGAAAAGATGACCCTGACCCTGACGCCTCTGTGGAGCCCATTGCTAGCCCCCTTCAGTTTGGCCTTGAAGTTTACCCTCCTAGTGACCCTGCTCCACTGAGCACCCAGTGCCCTTAGGGGACACCAGAAATGCCTGTTCCTGCTCCAGGTGAACCTTCAGCCCTCCCAGAGCAGTTTCACTGGTGCCACCCATGGCTGCAGAGCCATGGGAGCCTGAGATCCAGAGGCTAGATGGCAAATCCCAGGGCAGTCCTGGTCCAAGTCAGTGCTCTTGGCTCTGACCCGCTGACTGCCTCCCATAGGGTTCTCAGTGAGGGGTCATTGGGCCATTCTGGTGGCATCCCAGCACCCTGGTGCTTGATCACCATTGGCTGTGTAACAGGCCTGTGTGAACACAGAAGCCTCAAGAGGTTGCACTTGCAGAGGGTACGCCCAAAACCTACCTGGGAGAGCAGGGGCTCCTGTTTCTGGGCTGGGTCCTCCATAGCAGTAGGAAGAGCTAGGAGGGTGAGAGTGGCTTGTGACCTGTGTGGGACTGCCTGGGGACCTCCTCCAAGACTATGGAACACTGGCCTCTCCCTGTTCATTGGGATGGGAGCAACTAGGAGTGGGGAGGCTCTGAAGAAGAGCTGGGTCCTCACCCCCAAAAGCAGTATAGCAGGAGAGTCAGGGCTGAGAGGACCAAGCCCGGCTCAGACTACTGGCTGCTAGTTTCTGGATTCCAGAGAACCACCAGCAGAGGGAGCCCAAGGGGAAGCCTGCTGGTGGTAGTCAGGGCTCACCACGACTCTAACAAAGTGAAGGAGATGGGTTCTGCCGTCGTCGTCGTGCATTGTGCAAACAGCCTGAGCAGGGCAGACAGTGGCAGCTACGCAAAGCCCAGTGATTACTCCACCACCTGCCCAATGGCAATGAGCCCTGAATGTGAAGTCACTGTTCCAGGGTATCAATAGCCAAGGACTGTCAACCCTCTAAGAACCAGTGAGAGCCACGCCCCGGTGCTGGCTTTCATACGGCCAAGGGACTCCAGGTCCTAGGCCTGCCTTGGCCCACATTCCTGGAGCACTGGGCCTCCCCCACCAACTTCCCACCAGAGCAAGAGTGGGACACCTCTCGAGCAGCTCATAACACACATACATTACTAAAAATCTGTAAAACACTAGAAAAAACTTTTAATTTACTTACTTTTTAGAGGGAGGGAGAAAGAGGGAGAAATATTGAATACCCAAGACAAATGTCAATTGGTTGCCTCTCACACACCCCAAATGGGGACCTGATCTGCACTCTGGCTGGGAATTGAACCAGTGACCCTTTGGTTTGCAGGCCGGCACTAAAACCACTGAGCAACATCAGTCAGGGTCAGGAAATGTTTGCCAATCTGACCAAAAAAGGTATGATTTCGATTCATTCACAATGGATGACTATTGTGTCGGCTGTTGCCATTTTTTAATTTGACAATCTGAGGGAAAAAAGGTTTAGTCAAGCATTGCATATTTTTTAAATTCTTGCAACACACCAGTTGGAAATTGCTGCTCTAGAGCCATCAAAGTGAGCCAGCAGCTAGAGAGGGATGCCCAGGGGTCAGCTGGCTTCTGTCTCCAACTCCCCACACCTGTTTTCTGTGGCAGGGGAGACCCATCCTCTTCCATGGGGCTGTATCCCTTCCAGGGAAACAGACTGGTCACAAGTGTCTAGGAACCTCATCCTCAGCAAGAGTCTCAGAGGACTGAGCTGAAAAGGGGGCGTCTCCTGCCCCCACCCCTCTCGCTCCCAATCATCCCTTGTCACCAACAAGCCCTTTACTCCCTTCCCACTTGCTGGTGTTCCAGCCTGCAGCGTGACACGCTGGGCCTTCCCACCCAGCTGCTCAGACAGCCAGACAGATGTGGCCCACTTGGGAACCAGCCTTCGCAGCAGGGCACTGGGCTTCTGGGAAAATAAACTCGATTCCTCACTCAAGCCCATCTCAGTTAATTAGTGGAATTAACAAGAGGTCTACATTGTTGTTTCGAGAGACTTATTTTAATGTGTCCTTGCCCACTCTGGATGCTTGCAGTGTCCAGCATCTGTTCAAGAGAAGCTCCCCCCATGGCCACATTGCCCACCCCAGGGAGTGCCATGCAGTAAACAGGCCACACCCAGAGTCGGCCTTCAGGGAACTGGCCCTCACCCAGCATGCGGCATGATTCCTGGCACTTGATGCCCAGTGGTTTGCTCACTGAATGGAACTACCAGCATCTGGCTGCACCTCTGGAAGTCCCCAAGCCAGAAGGGCCCTCTGTGGCCACCCAGGTATTCTTCCATTTGGCCAAAACTTTACTCAGCATCTTCTATCTGCGGGGCACTGTGCAGTCCCCAAATAGAGAAGGTGGCTTGTGCTTTTGAGAAGCTCCCAGCTCCTTGCCCCTGCTAGGGCTTTTCCAAGGCAGAGGGGGAAGTGAGTGGAACCCTCCTCTCAGGCTCCACCGGGGAATGGGTGTTAGCCTCATTCAGTGGCAAGCCCCGCCACCAGTCCTGAGCCAGGCCTCTGCCACCCTTTCCTGCATCTGGGAACCACACCTGTGGCCATGTCACACCCCTGAAATGATTCAAGCGACCCTGTCATACCTCCTCCCAGAATGCAGGACACTGACGTCAGAAGACCTTGCTGTTCCTTAGTGACATGCCAAGAAAAGCGGAGGCACAGCTTTCAATTGGTCCCAGTCCTTGCCTGCCCTGCTGCCCCTCTCCCACTCCAAACTGATTTCTCCTAGCACAATGAAAATGAACACAGGGAGGCCAGGAGTCACCATAAAAAGGCAGCTTGCTTTATTGTCGTGATGCCAGTGGGGGGCAGCGATGGACAGCCTGTCTGACTCCAATCTGAGGCTGAGGCCAGGGGCCCTGGGGCGCTTGAGGCAGCTCTCAGTAAATGCACCAGTCCCCAAGGGCTGCCCAGTGCACACCTGCAGAGTAGGGTGTGGGACATCTTCTCCCCCGTTGGCCCAGCTGGCCAGGCACACCTCTGACGGGACCAGGCCATTCCCTCAACTCCATGTGGTTCTTGTCACAAAGGTCTTTTGCTATTACTCACAGGCTTTGGCTTCTGGACTCCTCGTGTGTAAGCATGACCCTCAGAAGAGAAGCCACACTCCACATGGAGTCAGGCACAGCCCTAGGCTCAATTATTTCTTCTTGGATGGATACAGCCCCCTCAGTCCCCCCAGTCTCAGCTCTCCCTCTTCAGAGAAGATAGTCCCAGGATGAGCCTCGAAAGCCATGTCAGAGGCTTCTTGTCCCCACACCTCAAAGCAGAGGCCAGCAGGAAAGCTGCTTCCCTTTCTCCCCTTCGTTCCCATCCCTTCCCTCCCACCCAACCCTCCCTCTTACTCCCCCCACCCTCCCACCTCCTTCCCAGCCTTCACTAGGGGATTCCACCTTTGTCAAGCTGCCTGAAGGAGCTGCCAGTCCCCAGGGCAGGTGCACAAAACAGAAAAACAATTGGCAAGCACAGGAAGGGAGAAAAACCACAAAAATCAGGGTTGCCTTTGTCTACAAATAGTGGACGCTCCCAGCAGGGGGAGAGACTGCTCAGCTCAGAAGCTAGACATTCTCTTGTGCTTAGGACAATCCTCTTCACCTCCTTTCCAGCTCAACTTCCCTGTGCCTAAGTTCCCACATTGAGAGAGCTCTGGAGGGGTGTGCATGAGTGTGTGCACGTGCATGTGCCTGGCCTCGTGGGCTTGTATTGCGTACACACATGCACACAACCGAAGGGGTGCCCCTGCTCCTCTGAGGCTTCTCTCTGGCAACAAAGTCCTGTGCACACACACAAAGACAGGTACGCACACACCTGTGCACACACAGACACACACTAGATTCTAAGGGAGAGTACAGGGCGGGGTCCCTGGAGGCTCACTGAACCTGGGTTGGGCAGAGGGCCAGCACCTGGAGTACAGCTGGCTCCCATCCGGGTGGCTCAGACGGTGGTAACTGAGAGCAGAGGGTTGTAGACCCGCTTGCCATCAGCTGAGCGAGTGCCGTGGGCCAGCATCTCCTGGATGGTGATCCAGTTGTCTAGAATCTTCTTGTTCCGCTTCTTCATGGTTTTGCGGTGGCTCAAGGCAATGATGTTGAGCTCGGCCTTGCTGTCGCCATTCTGCTGTTCCCTCAGGCACTCCAGCCGGCTCTGCATCATGAACTCACGCCGCTTCCGCTGCTCCCGGGCCCGGATTAGGTGCTGCTTCCGCTCCTCTTTGCTCCAGTAGCGGCCCATCTTCATCTCGCTCACTGCGTCGTCGTCTGTGGTCATGCCACTGCGCTCCTCTCGGATCTTCAGGGCCCGGGCTTTTAGAAGGCGATCACGTACAGGTCGCTTGGCTACATAGCGGGTTCCATCGCTACGTACCTTGACCTTCCACTCCATACGGGGTGCTTCGGTGGCTGTTGCCACTGCTCCGCCCACCCGAGGGCCACTAGCCATACTCAAGGGGCCATGACCCAGATCCTCCAGGCCACGTGGCGGGGCCAACTGAACGCAGCTGTTGTAGTGCTCGTTCTCTGGGCCCTGGCCTCGGTGGCGCCTAGAGAGGTAAGGGCTGCCCTCGGGGCACACACGCTCCAGGGTCACCCCCGTCTTTGGGCTGCGGCGGACACGCTCCTCTGAGTGCTGTCTCCGGCCCACCTCAGGATCCCGGGACAGGGATCGGAACTTGGCGGGGCTCCCCTGTGGAGGAGCTCCCTTGGGGTGGGTGGCAACAGGGGGCCCGGAGGGAATCTGGTTCAAGTTGGAGTTGCCAGCAGCTGCCCGCCTCAGGGGGCTCTCCAGCAGGGGCTCGGTGAGCAGTGGGGTGCTGCGGCAGCTCTCCCCTGTGTTGTAGGCACTGGTGCTGTCCTTGTCAGACTTCTCGGGCAGCTCAGAGATGTCGGACAGCTCGTGCTTCTTGGGCTCACTGGCTCCCAGCTCATAGAGGCTCTCGTCCTCCAGCAGCCAGGCCTTCATGCAGCGCTCCCGCAGCTGCTGCATTTTCTGCGCCCGCAGGATGTTGCGGCACTTGAATTCCAGGTGCCGTAGCTCCTCCTCCAGCATGGCCATCTCATGGCCAAGGCTCTCATTGCGGTTGACATCCAGGGCGCTGTTGCCACCAGAGGCCCGGGAAAAGAGGAGGCCCAGCTGGTTGCCATTTTCCAGGTGGCACTTTATCTCCAGCAGCTCCCGGTAGCGCTCATACTCCTCGTCGGTGAGGCCAGGGACTTCACCACCCCCCAATGCAGCACCCTCAGCCAGCAGGGAGTCCATGCTGAAGTGGAAGTCCCGGCTCTGCAGGGCATCCCCTTGCAGGCCAAACTTGCGCAGGGTCCCAGGCGTGTTGGTGGTGCTCAGGGGCTCATCGCCCAGCAGGTCATGCTCAGAGCTCTCCTCATTGCGGGTGCTCTCGTCAGTCCGGCCCACCCCACTGTCCAGCTCCTGGCTGTTGCTCAGGCCTGGGCCCACATCGGGGACCCGTTGCTCCTCTTCATTCCCGAGCTGGGGTAGAAAGGTGAACCCCACTCAGTCTGGGTCCCACTAGTGGGGGAGCCACAGGATTGGGATCAGAAGGGCTTTGGGGCCTAGTGCACCTCCCATACACCCCCAGCCCCTCCTCCCACTCCCTTCCTGCTTGCCCTCCCTACTACCTGCTCTTCCTCCTTGCTCACCTTCTGGGCAGGGGGTGATTTCGACTTCCCGCCACGCAGGTCCCCCTCATTCTCTGAGCCCAAATTATCCAGGAAGTCATCCCGGTCACTGTCCTTCCATCGCTTTGCCAGCTGCAGAGACAGGCCAGTGATGTCCACACTAACTTAAGGACCTCCCCAGACACGCTTCCAGTTGCCTCAAGGTTCCATAACCAGGCTCCTGGTCTCAGTGAAGTTAGCAACCCAAGAGAGGGGGTGGTCCCAGCCCACCCAGCCATCACAGGTCAAAAGGGGAAATAGGCTCTGGAACACTGCCAGCCCTCTATGAGCACCAGGTTGTTGGCATGTCTGTCACCTTGTCACAGATCAGCATATTCCAAGACAGAAAGCCCAATGTGAGGGGACCCAGAACACCCTGCTGGACACACACACACACACTCACACACACACACACACACACACCTGGCTCTCAGGCCGGGCCACCAGCAGGGAGATGTTGGTGTTCTCCTCCTGGCTCAGGATGGCCACTGCCTCTTCCCGGTTCTGGACGTCCACACCATTTATCTGTGGCGGGCCGAGGAACAATCAACAAGGACCCCAGAGCAGGCTCCGGGATGGGCCCTGGTGGAGCACCCTGGGCTGGGACAGGCTCTCGAGCTTTGGAAGGGTGGAGAGAAGTGGAAGGTGCCTCGGGAGAGGGCAGCCTGGCTGGTGCGAGAGCACGTGTGCCCGGGGAATGGTCTGGAGGAGGAGATCTGACTACATCTGGGGGACAGAAGGACAGGCTGCAGTGTGCCACAGCAGATCCCACATGGACACAGGAGTCACCCAAGGCAGTTGTGTGGGACAGATGAGACCCAGCCCTGATCTGAATCACGACAGGATGCCTGGCACCAGGCTAACCTCTTAGCAGGACAGAGCAGGGATCAGCTAAGAAAAGGTGGTGTGACAGCTGGCACATCAGGGCCCTGGGTCAGGCCTGCCTATCCTGCTCAGCTCACCTGGATGATTCGGTCTCCTTCTCGGATCCGGCCGTCTTTGGCTGCAATGCTGTTGGGATTCACCTGCAAGGCACACACATCCTGGGGACTTAGCACCTCTGCTGAAGTGCCTTTTCAGTAGGAAGGGCCAGCCCCAAAGCAAACCCAGGGCTCCTTTGCTTACTCCATTCTTTAGCTCAGACCAGCAGCTTCCAAGCTCCAGGAGGCAGGTACAGAACAGTGGGCCGGAGGCTAGTCACCCCACCCCAGCACAAGGCGCTAACTTGCTGACCAAAGCCTTCCAGCCCCTGCCTGCCAACCCCACACCCACGCCCTGGCTGGCACTCCTATACTCTTTTCCATGGAAGTTTGTTTTTATGTTTCGGAGGCTGGGCAAATGCAGCAAACTGGATACTTTCCCATATTCAAAAACATCAGCAGTAGGATATTCATATGAAGGTTAACTCGATCAGGACACTGCTAGTGTGCAGAGGGCCGCAGGGGTGTCATCCTCCCTCCTGCAGACACACATACATCTGCCACAGACAGGTGGGGGAGAATGACCCCCTGCATACCAGGAGGACTGACTGCAAGATGTGGGGAGGCAGAATACAGCCTAGTCAGGACCTCATCCTGCCTCAGCCTTGCCCAGTGTCCCACTCGGGCCATGTGTGCTTCGGGGGACTGTCAGGCTGGACATACACCAAAGCCATTGGTTGCCCTGGCCTCACTGATCAGCAGCCTCCCTATGATGCTAAGCAGACCCTATCCCTCGCACCTGGGTCCTTGTGGGCAGCCTGAGAGTCCTAGGCAGTGTGCAGAGGCCAAGGGGTTGGGTGGTATGCCAGAACCTGCCTCAGCACCCACCACCGTGGCACCCATTCCCCTCACTGATGTAATACAGATGGGCAAAGTCCAGCTTTGAAGTCCCAGCACACAAGAAGACAGCGTGGGGCTCTGCTGCCTTTTAGAAGACTCCACCCAGATCCCCACCTTCATACCTCTCCAACGTAGATGCCCAGGTCCTCCTCATCATCGGTGCGGTAGCAAACCATCAGGCCCAGCTTGTCCTGGTGGCTGGCTTTATACAGCTCCACCTCCTGCCACAAGAGGGGGTGAGGGAAGCAGAGAAAGAAAGCCCCAGGAATATGTGAGCAGGGACCCATGCTGCGGCCGTGGCAGCCATGGCCCAGCCCTGGCCCCAGCAGCACTTCACCTGAGCTGAACTTCCAGCCCCAGGTTTGGTGGATCTCTCTTACCATCCCAAAATGGCACATGTGTTCAGTGGTCTTCCCTACCAGGAAGTGCCCGAGACATACGAGACACACGGGACACACAGGGACACAGACATGTGCAGGACGCAGACTCACCGACATAAACTGACCATAGGACCTCACCCGTGCCCTCCCCAATTCAGCCAGACTTGGCGGGTGAGCCTGAGTAACCAGCCACACACTGGGAAGGACCACAAGGCCCAGCCACCTGGGAGCTGCAGGAGCCAGGCCTGTGCTGGGTGGTAGAGAGCTATCCCAGGGCTGGCTCCCGGGGCTGGCTCCCGGGGCTGGCTCCCAGGGCTGGCTGCAGGCCTTGCCCTGGCCGCCCGGCTCACCTCATACTCCAGCTCGTCCATACGGTCTGCCTCCTGCGGGCCGCCCTCCATGAACTCCGCTGGGTCATAATACTCATGGTTGATTGGGGGGCTGCCCAGGAGAAGGTGGGGGTCAGGCTGGCCATCTGCTCCTCTCATGCCCTTGCCCAGCCCAAGCTCCTGGGCTGGCCAGTCTCACTGCACTCAGCATGGAGCCCTGCTCTGGCTACACCCTGAGGGAAGGTGGCTAGGCCACTTCTTCCAGAACCCCTTCCTTCTGAGCTATACGCACAAACCAGGAACAGTTACTGAACGGGAGTATGCAGGAGTCCACACTGGGGACACAGACATGCCTAGCTCTCCCACCCTGTCCCACACTGTCCCCCCCACTCACATTCTTCAAACCATGCCAGCCAGCAGGGACCAACTTCTCCAAACTGTGTGCGGGTGCCCTTCCCACCCAGCACTGACCCCACTCATGCAATGCCCCCAGGAGTTATCCAGGCCCCGGAGGACTGCCCAGGGACAGAAAAAGACCCAGTCTACCTCCAATGGTGGCCCCTCTTGCCCTGAAGCTAAGCATGGCTGCTGGTGGCCCTGAGCCTACCTCTCTGCGGAGGGGATCCTGGGACCACCTCCCTGCAGCCGGGGTTTAGGCTAGCAGAATGAGTCAGTGCTCACACATCATGAGCCACGAGGCTTGGATGAGAGGCCCTTCTTCCAAGCAGGCCAAAGAAAGAAGCTGAAGAGATGGAAGAAGTTCAGAGCAGGAAGAGGGATGGGACAGACAAGGATGCAAGAAGATTCAAGGGGTGATGCTTGTGAGGCAGAAGACGATGGGGCGGCAGGACAGAGAAGATGAAGGAGGAGGAGCTGAGGACCTCAACCTTCCAGCAGCAAAGTCCCAGGATGGTCCTCCCTTGGCCCTGAGGGTAGATACAAAGGGGATCCTGCAGATCAGCCTCCCCTGGCCCCTTCCTCAGCTGGTATCCAGCCTGAGGTTAGAGGCCTGGAGATTTCTGAGCCCCTGGGTTCCACAGTCAACTCTGGAGGCCTGGAAGCCTGCTTCCTGCCTGAGAGGGCAAGCCCACTGGAGTCTCCCTGCCACACCCAGAGCTGCAGCACTGTAGCCCCTGGGTGGCATGGGGATGGCTGCCGCTGGTGGCGTGCCGTCTCTGGAGGCAGGGCCCGGGGCCCTCCTGAGGGCGACTCACAGCTCAGACAGGACGTACGGCTCCAGGATGACCATGGGCGGGGTGGGTGGACGCAGCTTGCCCAGTGCCATGATATGCTCGAAGGTGATGTCAGTCTGAGTGCCACTGTCCACCAGCTGCAGGTCGTGACAAGAGCTGTCCCCCCGGAGGCGGGGGCTGCGTCTCAGCACCTGGATCACCAGGGGCTCCTTGGAGGAGCGCAGGGCCTCCAGGGTTTGCTCCTGAGACAGCTTGGAGAGCTCCTTCCCGTTCACCTGTGGCAGAGACACGCCCCCATGAGAACCAACTGACCAGTAACCCCGATCTGCTCAACCAAGAAATCTGCTCTCCACCCTTGGGCCCTGCTTACCCTTCATGTAAATGGATTCACAGGCAAACTCTGCTTCTTAGCCCTGTCCCCACACAGTGCTGTCTGTGGATTGCTGAGCCATACCCCGAGGGTCTGGGGACTCTGCTTTCACACTAGAACATCCTTTGGCCCTCCTCCAGGAGCCATGTAGTCTTCGGTCCCCCTCACTCCAGCCCTGCTTCTCCTTCGGGCAGCACTGAGGCCAGAGCTAGCATCCAAAAAATTGCAGAGTCCCCCTTGGTAATAACTGGGCATCTGTTGTATGAGAGGAAGGCCTGGACTCCTCTCCCGATGGGTGTCAGTCAACAAATGGGCTCAGGTGGGAGGGTTGGGAAGAAGAAAAGCACAGGACCTAGGTCCTCAAGGTAGTGCTGGACTCGCCAAAGAGAAAAAGGCCAACACGCAGAGCCTCCTGGCATTACAAGGCAGTCTAAGGCCAAGGAAGTGGCCCTTATACAACCACTGCTGTTTCTTAGGTGCCTGATGTGCCCAATTCTGACCCGACAATCTATGTGGCAGATGAGGAAACCAAGGCTCAGCAAGATGAAGGGAGTCATGAGCCAGGCCGGCAAGCATGGCGGTCAGGGGCAGGAGTGGGGGAGGAGGCCACATCAGGCTGGGGGCCAAAGAGAAGATGGAAAAAGCAGGCTGATGCTGGCTGGAAGATGGAGGGCCTTCCGGGTAGGCAGAGATCCAGGGAAGCAGAGATCCAGGCTGGGGACCCAGCTGGGGGCAGAAGGCTGGCCCCAGTCCAGCCCCTGATTTCTGCAGCAGCCTGTGTGCCTTGGGTTCTGGGACGGTCACTTTCCAGCTAGTGAACCCAGCTGCACACACACACAACGTCAAGGTCCTCCTTGGCAGGGAGGTAAAAGCACTACTGACCAAACAAACACAGCTAGAAGTTGTCACGGAGCCCGTGAGGGAGAGTCAGGAAGCAGTTCCTGGAAAGCGGGGAATGGTAGGGTCTTCAGTTCACTCAGCAGGTTTGTGGAAGGGCTTTTCAGGGCCTGGGGAGGCCACACGCTAGCAGTGACGCCCCATATGACTACACCCACTGGGTAAGTGCTAACACAGACCTTCGGGGGGCTGCTATGGAAGCACAGGACCAGCCTTGGAACGGGGGTAAGGGAAGGCTCCCTGAGCAGGTGTCACCTGCCCTGCTTCAGGGGAAGGGAGAGGGGGCTAGACTGAGACAGGGAGGCTGCTTTGCAGGTGGAAGCAAAGTCCCTGACGGTCAGCATGGAGAGGGCAGGTCCCAGGGACCCAATATGCACCCATGGCCAGAGCTTCTGCAGGATGAGTGGCACAGGAGAGTCCTTTCCTGCTTGGCTATGCTGTTCCTGTCTTCTCATTCTCATACACAGCGCCACCTTTCTCCTGGATGTCTCGGGCTGGGAGTTCTTCATAAAGATGCCCAATCCAACTGCAAAATCATGTCTTCCCAGCCGCAGTGTGAGAGGTAAGTCCCCGGATGTTGTTCCAGGAAGGCTGGCTGTCTTAGGAAAGCACAGGGAGTGCAGGCCCCCCCGGCTGGCCATGACTCCTGAGTAATTCCTTCTCTGCCACATGATTACATCCTCATAGATAATTTCAGTTTTTGTCTCCCCTCTCTCCAATAGTCAGAAAAGATATGTTTTAATCAATTTTGTCTAATTATGAAAGAAACACAGGTTCACTATTTTAAAAAGATTTTATTTACTCACTTTTCAAGAGAGGAGAAGGGGAGAAGAACGAGACAAAGAGAAACATCAATGTATGAGAGAGACATCGAACAGTCACCTCTCACATGTCCCCAGCTGGGGACCTGGCCCACAACCCAGGCATGTGCCCCGACTGAGAATCAAACTGGCAACCTTTTGGATCGTGGGCCAGTGCTCAATCCACTGAGTCACACCAGCCAGGGTAGAAACACAGGTTCATTATAGAACACTTGAAAAACATAAAAAAACACCATGTGCCTTCGGAGTTCCGAGTTCCTGACTTTCTGCAGAACAGGTGGAGGGGCCTGAGATGCTTTGGCTGTGTGGGTGAGGGGCAGAGCTTAGTGGCTGTGGGGGTGGGTATATGACCCTGTGTTGAACCTTCTCCAGAAGGTCTACTCTTCCCCCGCCAACGCCCCCTACGCCACCTTCCCACTCAGCCCTAAATCTGTCAGCCTGTGTCATTATCCTCCTTTGTCTCCATCCTAAACTGTTGGTAAATTATTCATCTGCAGGGTAGGGGGCACCTGGGGTGGGGCTCTAAATCACCTTACCCCAGCTTTCACAGCTGCCATTCTTTCCTGCCCCCTCACATAGCCTTCTTTCTGGGGGCCAGGTGCCAGTAAGGACACCCGTTCCTCACTTGCTGCCCCTCCTGTCACCTACATCCACTCCAGGCGAGGTTCCCAAGCGTGTCCATCCCACTCAAAGAGCCACACCCACTGGCGAACAGACGTGCCGAGGCTCTACTCAAGCACCTGTGCATCGGGAGCCATGAAAGGCCCGGCGAACACCCAGGGAGAGTACTGACAGGCTGAGCACGTGGCACAGGCTAAACCCTGGCAGACCTAAACATGTGGGTGAGGTTTCACAGCCAGGGACTGGATTTTCATCAGGCTGTGGGAGGCTCACCAAATACACTCCCACCACACTGTGATTTGTGTCCTGGGCAGGTCCACCAGAAGTTAAAGGCTCACGATGGCCATGGGGAGACCCAAGCTAGGCCAGAGTGAACAAGGGGTCCTCAGCTCATCCTCACACCAAAGGTGCCCACCCGGCTTTCCCAGGAGCTCCTGGGCAAGGTGGCCCTCAGCTCTGCTTTCATGTCTCTCACCCAAGGACACCTGCTCTTGCTCTGGTCCACAGAAACGACACCAGAGGGAAGGGACCTGGCTACTTATAGCCAGCAGAAGTCCGCAGTTAGGGTCATGTCCCATGTGGGCCCAGGGTGGTCAGCTTTGCCAGAAGCCCTTCCAGTTCAGACACAGCCGTACTTGCTTATTGTCAGAAAACTCACGACACCAAGTATAAACCTGCCTCCTTGGGAACAATCCAGAAGAAACCCACTTTGTCTTCCAATACTTCACATACCTGAAGCCCAGCTGAACATCCATGCACCTCCTTCACCCCAGTCCCCAATGGCTCTCGTCTTCTCTAGCACTTTGGGTGGGCCGTGCCAGCCTTGCCATGCGGCATTATTTCTTGCCTTAGCTAGAAACTACCCTGCGGCAGCAGTCCTACTGGTCTCAGTGCGTCTGCCTTGCCTGAGGCTCCATGCTCTCTACTTGGGGCCTCTCCACACTCAGCTCTTTCACCTGTTGCTGGGATGGGCCCAAGTGGGGTGGCCCATGGGCCACAGCTCCAACCCAATCCCAGCTGAGCTAGAAGTCACTTCACTCCCACCAGGAAGAGGGGACTTGAGCCTTGGAGGCACCCCTTTGCCTAAATGTGGCCACTGTGCTTTGAGCCAGCCTGGTTCCCCTTTATACACCAAGAGAGCGCCACAGGTCCCAAGAGCAGTTGCCACCTCCAGGCCCGGTGGCACTCAGCGTCCCTCATCCTGGCAGGCCCAGTCCCCTGATCACACACTCAGTGTGGATCTTACCCCAGAGTGTCAAATAGTTATCTTTCTGAAGGAATTTGTCAATAATTATAAAGTTTGAAAATGTTCATCATACCCTCTGATCCAGTGAATTTGCTCTAAATAGGTCCTAAAATGATGACAAATATTACGCAAATTACAAGGATGTTAAAAGCAGCATGATTTTTAATTGTGGCAAAACACGCCTAACACAAAATTGACTATCATAACCATTTTCAAATGTACAATTCAGTGGCATTTCGCATGTTCACATTGTGCAGCCACTGCCTCCATCTTGTTTCTGTCCATCTGGATGTGGCAGAGAACAGCATCCCAAATTATGTACCTGGCTTGTCCGGAATCTTTCCTCAGCAAGTTTTCTAGGTTCACCCATATTGCAGCAAGCATCAGGACTTCATTCCTTTGAAGGCTAAATAATATTCTATTGCATTGCAAAATACAGGGTGTAGCACAAATAACGCCCTTTTTTTCTTACAAAGTCATAAGCATGTAATTCTGTAACATAACGACATCACACTCAAGCACGCCATATGGCATTTTAGGTAAAATGTTCAAACTGCTGTCCATTTCATGTGAGACGTTCATGAGCCTTACCAACCACACTGAGGCAAGCGTTACTTCTGCCGGACTCTGTATTCCATTGTAAACAGACCACATTTTGTTTCTCCATTCAACTGTGGATGGACATTTGGGTTGTTTGTACCTCGTGGACACTGAGCCGTGCTGCTAGGAGTACTCCCGCACAAGCCCCTGACTTCGTGCTTGCGTCCCTGTTTTCAATGCTTTTGGGTATACACCTGGCAGTGGAATCACTGGACCATCTGGTCATTCTATATTTAATTCACCAAGGTGCCGCCATTCTTTTTAATGCCAAAACTTTTACAACAGTCTTAACTGTAAGTGTCTACACCACAGTATTCTAATAACAAGCATGTTTATGAAAGATATAAAATGACGTGTGAACGCCCTGACTGGTGTGGCTCAGTTGACTGGGCATCCTCCTGCAAACAGGAAAGGTTGCAGGTTCGATTTCTACTCACGGCACATGCCTGGGTTGTGGGTTTGGTCCCTATTCGGTTGGGGCGCATGCGAGGTGACCAATCAATGTTTCTCTTGTGCATCTATATTTCTCTCCCTCTTTCTCCCTCCCTCCCCCGCTCTCTATGAATGAATAAATAAATAAATAAATTTAAAATAACACATGAACTATGATGACTACCATATGCAATATCAATTATGTTTATGGAGAAAGGCTTGGAAAGAATAAATAAAAATATTGTGCAAGGGAAATGGAAACCTGAGATTTCTGGGAATGTGGGTCTCAGCAGGTAGCAGGCAGCCTAGGCCAGGTGGAAGCAGTTCTTACGTCATTTTTCTCTTTTGTCCTTTACAGCATTTTCTCCAGTGAACATTACTTTTATAATCACAGACGAAATATACAAAAACAATGTAGCCTGTGATCTGTGCTGAGGTTTCTCAGTCTCCCCGCAGACCGTGTGGGGTGGCTGGTTGGCGCTCCTGGTTCCTGGCTCCTGCCCCCTGAGCACCAATTAAAGAAGAGTTGTGACCACGAACTCACAGCAGACTTCCCATCTACACCTGATCTAAGAAGGCACAGGAGGCCCTAATTCTCCCTCCACCGCCTTCAACTTCCTGCCCAAAAGGAAAAGACAGATCCCAGGAGCCTGGAGTCCTAGAGAGGATGAAGTGGGGGGATGGGGCAGAGGGGGAGAGCCTTGGCCTGTGGGCTCCAGGTGAGGGAAGGGCCTTCACTCCAGGACCTCCTCCTGCCTTGAAGGTGAGGGTGATGAATCACAGCCACCTGCCCCTTAGGGGAGGTGGCCAAGAAGACCCTACACCCACCCCAAGGGAGCACTGGGAAGCTGGATTTGGAAGAATTGGGAAGGGCCTGGCCATGCACCCTCCAAACCCACCTTCCCCACCCTCCATCCTCCCCATTCACCCCAACACCCTATGCCACGCCCACTGTCTCCCCCTCTAGGACTGCATTTGCAGAAATGATTCTGTGGGTGGCCAGTGTGTGGGCCATGATCTCCCCAGCCCAGGGTCTGAGCAGAAGGGGACACTAGACTGACCAGGATGATCAGTTTTTAAGTTACACAAATGTCTATTAACTATGTTACACGTCGGAAACTAATGTGTATGTCAACTGCCAGTGAAAAATTTTTTATTTTTATTTTTTTAATTTTATTTATTTATTTTTAGAGAGGGAAGGGAGGGGAGAGAGAGAGAGAGACACATCAATGTGCGGTTGCTGGGGGCTGTGGCCTGCAACCCAGGCATGTGCCCTGACTGGGAATCGAACCTACAATGCCTGGTTCGCAGCCTGCGCTCAATCCACTGAGTGATGCCAGCCAGGTTATTTTTATTTTTTAAAAAGAAGAGGACACCCCGGCCAGGTAGTTTAGTTGGTTAGAGCATTGTCCGATACACCAAGAATGTGGGTTCAATCCCAGGCCAGGGCACATAAAGTAATCAACCAATGAATAAATAAGTGAAACAACAAATTGATGTCTCTCCCACTTTCTCGAAAATCAATTTTAAAAATTTTAAATAAAACATATTTTTAAAAACAGAGGACAGGAGGCCCCAGGGTGGGAGGGGACACTGACCCCCAGGTGCTGGGTCTGCCTTCAGAAGGAGCCCGTGCCCACCTACCCCAATGCCCACCCCAGCCACTCAGTGCAAGCCAGGGACCTATGGTATGACCTCTCCAACAAGAGCTTGGTGACCAAGGTGACCAGCCAGAAAGCAAGGTGAGGGTGCATGGGGTTAGGAGAGGGGACGAGACACAGCTGGGGCAGGTGCTTAGCCCAGGCCAAGCTCAAAAGGAAGATCTGGAGGGAGTTACTGTGGCTGTGGGAGGACCTCTCTAACAATCAAGGGTGTTGGAGGTGAGTAAGGAAAGTGAGCGGCCACAGCAGGTGGACCATCAGAGATGGTACTGGAAACATGGAGTCTGGGCACCTGGGCCATGCTCTGTGCTCTGGGAGCATCCCTGGAGGATCCAGCTCTCTCATCACCAGGGAGTTGAGGACAAGAAGCACCTAAGTCCACCTGAATGCTGATGGGACAGATTCAGAAGAGGAAAAATTCTTGATGCTAGAGGATGAGGAAAAGAGAAAGCCTCGGAGACGCTGGAGGTAGGCAAGAGAAACACCGGAACAGGAGACGAGACACCAGCAGCAGGTGAAGGAGACAGGAGAGTAACGAGGGGACACGGGGACAAATGAGAGCAACACAGGAAGCTCGGGGTTCTGTTGAGATTGGGGAGGGGCCAGGTACAGGTGAGGGCTGCTGCTGCTGCTGCTTCCCCCACCCAGGGAGGGCCGCAGGCCCTAGCAGCAGCCAGGATCCTGTGGTGGGGGGCGGAGCCCTGAGCACACTCGCACAGGACCCCTCCCAGCCCAGAGCGTCAGACAGAGTCTGTGTGCCCCTCGGCCCTCGGCCCTGTCCCTTTTTCTTCTCATCTGTTTCTCTCTGTCTCTCTCCCCCTCCCATCTCTGTCTCTTTCTCCACTCCACCCACCCCCTCCCCATACTTCCCAAGTGCTCTGATGTGGAATCTAGACATGTGAGGAGGACGGAGGGGGAGGCTGAGAAAAAGAGTCCAGGCCTGGCTTTCTCCGCGTCCTGAGGGACACCCTTGGGAAACCCTGGGAAGGCCCTTTGACTCCTGGTGAGGCCTCAGGGAGGTGGTTAAATACATAATTGCTAGCGACTCCCACAGCCACTACATTATGACTCAACTAACCCCACTCTGAGGATCAGGAAACAGACTAGGAGAGAACAGAAACCAGAAGTCACCCTCTCGTCCTGGAGCAGAATGAGTTCTGATCAACCACTGTGGCTCTCACTGTGCAGTCAGCAGTGTCCAGCAGACACTTCGGACGCAGCTGTGTCTCTGGCTTCCCCTGTGCAGACAAGTGTTATGGGGACCTCCAAACTGACTGAGGATTGGTGAAGAAAGAAGTCCAGAGAAGGGCAGCCTGAGCCAAAGATTCTCTGCTCCTGTCTTTTCAGTGGCCCACAGTGGCCCAACCAAAGTCCTCATTCATGTCTTACCAACTCTGGATTTTGAAAACTGTCAATCCACAGGAACGTTGGAACATCTGGCAGTGGATATCTGCATTCCCTTCGCCGGATCTCCCCAGAGTGCACATTCTGCCACCCCTGCTCCCCGCTTTCTACACATACATTATGCTTTGGACAGCAAGATGCTGCACAAATGCTGCCATTCCCGAGGGAAACTGCAACACCCTTAAAATGCTAATGGATTTGGCACTGATATAGTCACGTCCACATCTCTCCAACTATACCACTAATGCCCTTATACCTTTTCTTTCCCCACCCAGGATCCAATCAAGGACCACACACATCACATTTGATTGTTATGTCTCTACTCTCCTCTAACCCAGTAACAATTCATCCACTTCTTAAACTTTCATGACACTGACCTCTTAGAAGAGTGCAGGGCAGCTGCCTTGTAGAATGTCCCAGGGTCTGGATTTGCCCTCATTAGATTCGGCTTAAGCACTTTGACAAGTTGTTGTACCCTTCTCCTCCCCCACCCCTCACCACCGTCGGGAAACTCTGGGGGGTCGGGCTGACCCGCTGCTGGGGAGGCCTGCTTGCTTTGGTCATGTAGTCAAGGTGGAGAATGCCAGGTCTGTCAGTGGCAAAAATCTGCATTTTCCCTTCCAAATTCAGAAGAAATTTGGAGTAATACCCTGAGACCCCATAAATATCCTGCTCCCCAACAACCTTTATCTAATGGTTTTACCATCATCCCAGGATGATTCCTGCCTGAATAAAGTGGCCACAAAACGCCTTACTTTGTAAAAATTCTAGCAGGGACGCAACAGTACACTCCATCATGTGACTAGCCCAGTGAATGGTGGGCCCCTAGTTGCAGCTGCTTGGACAAACCATACCACCCACCCCATAACACCCCATGACCTTTCTGCCCAGGGGCAATAGCGAGAAAAGGAAGCATGAGAAGCCTTTATCTGCAAGGTCTTTTCAGTAGTCTGGAGGTCGTGTGTGTGCATGCACGCACATGCACACCCATGTGAGATGCCTGTATGTCGGTAAGGCTGTGAGTGATGGGAACGGAGGGTCAGTCACTACATGTGGCATGTAAGAAGAGATCATGTCCTTTGGGACATACCTTGAGCAGTGACCCTTGGAAATCGATTCAATATGTCTGAGGTAAGGCCTCACTTCTTATTGGTAACAAACTCACATCCTAAGTGATGTTGGAGTGATTTGGGGCTTCACTGATTTAACCCAAGTTCCTACCTGAGGTTCTTACTACTCAGCATGTAGTCCAAGGACCAGCAGAATGGACACTGCCTGGGAGCTTGTGAGCAATGCAGAATCGCAGACTGCACCCCGGACCTGCTCAATCAGATTCTGTATTTTAACAAGGGCCCCAGGATGGAATCAACTGTCCCAGAGCGCCCCCTTGAGTAACCACGGGGACATGCACACACCTGAACAGGGTTTAGGCACCAAGCAAGTGCTTCATAGCCTCCCCCTCCCCTCTCATCAGCGCCCCCCCTCCGCAAAGCTGCTCAGTAGGTGGAAGGTGCCCACCATGGTGGGCTGAAATCTGACCTATCTGCTCTGCTCCCAGCCTTCCCCAGGGTGGGGGCAGGCCTCTCAGGAACCTCTGAAGTCCTGCTTGAGGACAGCAGCAGGGAAGGAGGGATGGCCCACACCTCTTGGGTGAAAAAGCAAAGCAATTCCCCAGGTCATCCTCAAGTGTGTTCACAGCTTCCCAGATCCTGTGGGCAACTGAAAACATCCTCCCACCCACCTCTGAACTAACCTGGGTGGCCCAAGGACTCGATCCTTAATCCTCATCTAGCAGTATTTACAATAGCCAAGTGCTGGAAGCAACCTAAGTGCCCATCAGCAAATGAGTGGCTCAAAAAACTATGGTACATTTACACAATGGAACTCTACGCAGCAGAGAGAAAGAAGGAACTTATACCCTTTGCAACAGCATGGATGGAACTGGAGAGCATTATGCTAAGTAAAATAAGCCAGGCAGTGAAAGACAAGTACCATATGATCTCACCTTTAACTGGAACATAATCAACAACAAAAAAAAAGCAAACAAAATATAACCAGAGACATTGAAATTAAGAACACTCTAACAATAGCCAGAGTGGAGGGGGAGGGGAGAAGGGTTTTCAGGAACTGGTATAAAGGACACATGGACAAAACCAAGGGGAAGGGTGGAAGCAAGGGAGGGAGGTGGGTTTGGCTGGGGTTGGGGGACAGATGGGGAGAAAATGCAGACAACTGTAACTGAACAACAATCAAGTAATTTTAAAAAATGATATTCTTGCCCTGGCTGGCGTAGCTCAGTGGATTGAGCGCGGGCTGCGAATCAGGCATCGCAGGTTCGATTCCCAGTCAGGGCACATGCCTAGGTTGCAGGCCATGTCCCCCAGCAACCGCACATTGATGTTTCTCTCTCTCTCTCTCTCTCTCTCTCTCTCTCTCTCTCTCTCTCTCTCTCTCTCTCTCTCCCTCTCCTCTCTAAAAATAAATAAATAAAATATTTTAAAAAAATGATATTCTTTATGGAGTGCTTTTCATTTCCGCTGCCCAAAGCACGTGTGCGGAAGAGGCAGATTGCACTAGGAAGAGGGAAGGTGCCTGTGATACCTTAGCTCTAACCTAACCCCAAGCCCCAGCTTCTCAGTCTTTCTTCCTTTGGCTTGACTCCTGAGCAAAAGGACCAAATCTGTTCATTTCTTTTATAGTACAGGAACCCTCAGAAGAATACTGGACATTCCTCTGTCACTGGACATTGACTGTGACACGTCCACGAGTAAGGCCTTCTCCACCCAATGTTAACATCTCAACAACTGACCTAATGGCTTGATGGGAGTAACTCCACTCAAATAAGATCCCAGGGGACCCAGTGCCAAAGATACTGATTTTGCCAAGACAATGACCCCAGGAGGCAGGCACTCTTTATTCCCATTTAGAAGGCAAAGAAACAGGCACCCAGAAAGTGAACCATTCAGTATCAACACACCACACTGCCTTACCTGGCAGGGACCTGAGCCAGAAGGAAGACCCACTCAGCCTCACTAGGACCCGTGCCAGGCTAAACGTTCTCACTTTTTTGTCCTTTGTGGGTGTATGCGTGCACATATATTTCTTGGTTTTAAAGTTGTAGTGAGCCCTGGCTGGTGTAGCTCAGTGGATTGAGCATGGGCCTGCAAACCAAAAGGTTGCAGGTTCGATTCCCAGTCAAGGCACGTCCCTGGGTTGCAGGCCAGGGTCCCAGTGGGGGGCTCATGAGAGGCAACCACACATTAATGTTTCTCTCCCTCTCTTTCTCCTTCCCTTCACCTCTCTTAAAATAAATAAAATCTTTTTAGAAAACCCCCAAACTTAAAATGTAAGTAAATAAATAAATAAAGTTGTAGTGAATGCCCTGTGGCATGGCTCAATGGATTGAGCACTGGCCTGTGAACCACATTCCCAGTCAGGGCACATGCCTGGGTTGCAGGCCAGGTGCCTGGTGGGGGCGTGTGAGAGGCAACCACACATTGACGTTTCTCTCCCTCTTTCTCCCTCCCTTCCCCTCTCTAAAATAAATAAAATTTTAAAAAGTTGTAGTGAAGTATAATTGCCATACAGTCACCTGCACATATTCAGAGCACACAATTTTAAAAGTTTTGAAATACATACATACATACATACATACATACATACATATGTGTGAAACCATCACCACAATCAAGCCAGTGACCATTTCCATCGTGGCCAAGTGTCCTCATGCCCCTTTGTCTTCCCTCCCTTCCAACCATCCATGCAAATGCCGCTCTTCTTTCTGCCACTATAGATTAATTTGCATTTCTAGTATTTTCTATCAATGGCTCAGACAGTCCTCAGAAATGAGGTAAGGAAGGAAGGGCCATTTAAAATTCTGGGCCAATGGCAAGGCGTGGGAGCCGCTGCACATCATGGCTACTGGAATTCAGTGTCCAGCAATTTGCAGACGGCAGCTCTATGCACAAGAGCAGCAGCACCAACACCCTGCTTCCAGAAAGCCCCCACTCAAGCAGAAGGGAGCACGTCGGGTGTGGGGAGGTGCCATGGAAGGTAAAGATGTCTCGGACAGAGAGGGGACAGGCGAGAGGGGCAGGCATGGGCGCTCCCACCCTGGTCTCATCAGTATCCCCCCCACTCAAGTTGTAACAAGGCCCCAAGCGAGGGCATTTGTGGTGTTCCAAGTTGGACTTCTAGCACACAGGAGGGTGGCTGGCACAGTCCGGGTTCAGCAAGTAGGTCCTGGAGGAAAGAGCACTTGGGAGACTACCAAATGTCTGGAGAGGTGTCCTCTCCTCTCGTAATGTGGACAGAGGGGAGAAGACAGGCAGCTGATTCCCTCCTCCAAGGGCTGAAAGAAGAACAGAGAGGGCTGGGCCCTGCAGGGAAGGGGTGAAGTGGGCTGGAGGTGTTTCCTTTGTCACATGGGCCTCCTATGTGCTAGGCAGCACATGGTGGTGTCTGAGAAGGGGTAGCAAAATCAGGATAACTGCAGCGACAAGGGGGAAAGGCCAGCAAAGAGAAGCTCAAGACAGTGCAGTGTGATTAGATCCGCCAGAGAGAAGGGCACAGGCCCAGCAAGCAGAGGCACATGGAAGGCATTCTGTGCCTTGATGCTAGATGGTGCTAGGTGATGCTGCTAGGTGATGCTGCTTCCTCCTTTTCCACCCTTTGTAACCTGGCTCCTTCTGATTCCTAACTCAACATGCATACCCCCCCAACTCAGAGTCCTTTACAGATTTTTCAAGCTCACCTCCTCCACCCCACCGCCCCCAGCACCCAACCTTGCAGTACATGACTGGGATAATAGAAATTGGGCCCTGGATGGTGCGGCTCAGTGGACTGAGTGCCGGCCTGCAAACAGAGAGGTGACTGGTTCGATTTCCAGTCAGGGCACATGCCTGAATTGCAGGCCAAGACCTTGGGAGCGCACGAGAGGCAACCTATTGATGTATCTCTCACAGATTGATGTTTCTCTCCCTCTCTCCTTCCCTTACCCTCTCTAAAAATTAATGTGCGTGCATGCGTGCGTGTGTGTATATATATAAAAGAAACTGGGTTGGAGTACTGACATGCTGCATTTAAAGTATTGTGACAGACCACCATATCAGTAGAATAAATGGCCAAAGTCACATGAACATCTCCACAGCCACAGAAAAGGCATTTGACAAAATTTAACAACCCTTCACAATAAGAACACTCAAACTAAGAATAGCAGGGAACTTAACCTGATAAGGAGCACCTATGAAAAACCCACAGCCAACCTCATACTCAGGCTCAAAAGACTGGATGCTTTCCCTTAGATCAGAAACAAAGAAAGGATGCCCACTTCTCTTCACCATTGTACTGGAGGTTCTGACCAAAGTAAATAGGCAAGAAACAGAAATAAAAGACATCCAGATTGGAAAGAAAATAACTCTATTGGCCCATGACATGATCCCATATACAGAAAACCCTGAAGAACCCACTAAAAACTATGAAAGCTAATAAATGAAGTTTAGTGAGGCCGCAGGACACAGGGTCAATGTACGAGCGTCAGCTGTACTTTTATACAATGGCAATGAGAAAAATGAAAAAGAAATTGAGAAAACAATTCCACTTAAAATAGCATCATAAAGAATAAAACACGCAGGAATAAATTTAAGAAAAGTGCAAAACATCAGTGAAGGAAATTGAAGGCCCAAATGTAAAGACATCCCATGTTCATGGGTAATAAATAAATACACCCCGAAATTGATCTACAAGTTCAATGCAATGCAATTCCCACAAAATTGCAGCTGGCTTCTTTTCAGAAATTGACAAGCTGGTCCTAAGACTCATATGGAAACTCAGGGAACCCAGAATAGCCAAAGCAGTCTTGAAGAGTACACAGTTGGAGGACTCACACTTGCCGATTTCAAATTTTACTTAACTACACTAAAAGCAGTGGTACTGGCATAAAGATAGAAATTTCTCCACAAGATATGCAAATGACCAAGAGCACATGAAAAGATGCTCAACATCATTAGCCATCAGGAAAATGCAAATCAAAAACACAATGAGCTAGCACCTCACACAGTAGGAAGGCTATTATCAAAAACACGTATTGGGCCATAGCCCACGTGGCTCTTCCATAAACCCAAAGGCCTGGGGATTGGTTCCCTGTTAGGGCACAAACCCAGGTTGTGGGTGGAGAACCAGTGAGTGCATGTGATGTTCCTCTCTCACAGATGTTTCTTTCCCTCCTCTCTCTCCCCCCTTCCCCTCTCTCTAAAAATCAATAAGCATGTCCTCGGGTAGGGATAAAAAATAAGTTAATTAATTAATCAGTTAGTTAAAAACATGTGTTGGAGCCCGGCTGGGTGGTTGGAGCTTCATTGGGTACACAAAATGTTTGTGGGTTTGATCCCCAGTTGAGGCGCATATGGGAGGCAATGGATTGATCTCTCTCAAATCAATAAGCATATCCTTGAGTGAGGATAAAAAAATGTGTTGGGGAAGATGTGAAGAAATTGGGACCCTCTTTCTTAACACTGCTGGTGGGAATGTAAAATGGTGAAGTCCCAGTTTGAAGTCCCATCAAACAGAATTAACATATAATCCAGCCATCCCATTTCTGGGTATGTACCCAATAACACTGAAAGTAGAGACTCCAACAGGTATTTGTACACCCACAGCAGCATGATTCACAATAGCCAAAAGGTGGAAACACAAATGGCCATTAACAGATGAATGGATAAATAGGATATGGTGTAGTCATACAAGGGAATATTACTCAGCAATAAAAAAAAATTAGTACTAGTACATGCTACAACACGGATGAACTTGAAAACATGATAAATGAAAGAATCCAGGCACAAAGGGTCACATATCATATTGTTCCATTTAAAAATGCCTGGACAGTTACCTACAAAGGAGTTCCCATAAGACTATCAGCTGATTTCTCAAAAGAAACCTTATAGGCAAGAAGGGGCTGGAAAGAAGTATTTGAAGTCCTGAAAGGCAAGGACCTGCATCCCAGATTGCTCTATAGTGCAAAGTTTTCATTTAGAATGGAAGGGCAGATAAAGTACTTTACCCAGATAAGGTCAAGTTAAAGGAGTTCATCATCGCCAAGTCCTTATTATATGAAATGTTAAAGGGACTTATCTAAGAAAAAGAAGACGATCAAAAATAGGAACAGTAAAATGACAAAAACCTCACAACTATCAACAACTGGACCTAAAAAACCCACAAAAACAAAATGGACTAAGCAAACAACTAGAACAGGAACAGATTCACAGAAATGGAGATCACATGGAGGGTTATCAGTGGGGAGGGAGTAGGGAGAATGGGGGAAAAGGTACAGAAAATAAGATAATTGGTAGGTACAAAATAGACAGGTGGCAGTTAGGAACAGTATAGGAAATGGAGAAGCCAAAGAATTTATATGTACAACCCATGGACATGAACTAAGGGGGGGGGGGAATGTGGGTGGGAGTGGGGGTGCAAGACAGAGGGGAATAAAGGGGGGAAATGAGACAGCTGTAATAAACAGCACAATCAATAAAACATCTTTTAAAAAAAGAAATGTCTGGAAAAGGCAAATCCACAAAGACAGAAAATAAATCAGTGGGTGCCAGGGGCTCAGAGGCATGGGGGGGGCGGGGGTTGGTTCAGGGTTTCTTTTTAAGGTGACAGAAATGTTCTGGAATTAGATAGTGGTGATACTTGCACAACTCCCTGATTATACCAAAAAGTTCTGAATTGTACACTTTAAGGGTATGCAAATTATATCTCAAGCTGTAGGGATTTTTTGTTTTAAGATTTTATTTATTTTTAGAGAGAGGGGAAGGGAGGGAGAAAGAGAGGGAGAGAAGCATCAATGTGTGGATGCCTCTCGCACGCCCCCCACTGGGGACCCTGCTGGCAACCCAGACATGTGCCCTGACTGGAAATCAGATCAGTGACCCTTTGATTTGTGGGCCAGCACTCAGTCCACTGCGCCACAGTAGCCAGGGCTGGGGGGTTTTTTGTTTGCTTTTTTAAGTGCCTGTGAGTCACCAGGCAAAAAAAGCCTGGGACTCAAGGCTAGGAGGTTCCTTAACCTGGGGGTCAGAGAACTCTGGAGGTCTAGGAAGCACTCCAGGGAGCCCTTATACAGGAAGTTACATGGCAAGTGATATGGGAGGAAATGTGCATTTCTGAGCTGCATTGTGTCTCGGTGGGGTCCCTTACCCTAGTAAGGTGCAGAGGTCACAGGCGAGCATGGAGACAAGAAGTGCCACTGAAGCTGGGGGAACACCAGTGTTTAAGGATCATTGGTGCCAGGCAATGAGTCCCAGAAACTGGCTGGGCTTTTGAGACAAAAGCTTCCTTCTTTGAGAAGGGGTTACAGGGGAAAGTTCTCCCTTCCTATGCCAGGGACTTCAGCCCCCAGAAACAGGGTCAACTGAGATAGTTAACGGTTTTCTCTGCTTTTCAGATTTTAAAAGTTCAATCCTCTTTTGTCTTCCCTTAATTTTAAAAGATGGTTCCTTTTTTCAGATTTCATTTTGTTGTTGTTGTAGAAAGAAACATCTATGGGTGAGAGAAACATGGATCGGTTGCCTCTTGCACGTGCCCCAACCACCGGGGCCACCGAAACCCAGGCATGCGTCCCAACCAGGAATCGAATCACAAACTTTCACCCCAAGGGACGCCCAACCAACTAAGCCACATAAGTCAAGGAGGATAGTTCATTCCTCTTTAAAAACTCATCCAGTCTCCCCTTCTGTTCAAACTTCTGAAGGAGCTTTAAAAGGGAGCTGCGTTCCCAGGAACTGGTGGGGGGATGGCTGCAGCCCAGATCAGGAAACAGCAGGGGGCAGCTGGCCTTTGGAGCCTGCAGCCCCTCCTCCAGGCCTACTTGCCCAGGCCTTGAGGCTCTCTCTCAAGGAGGAAAGCCTGGTCAGGGAATTTTGATTAAGCCCTCTGCACACATGGAAACCCCTGAAGGCAGCAGTCCCAGCCCAACCTGTGGCGCTTCCTCCGACTGCCATGGGGAGCCCAAAAGGGTTACCGCAGCGTCACTTCCCAACCATGGCTCATTTCAGACCTGTAGTGTAGGGCAGGTTGCCCTCCGCTTTTCACACATCCCCATGAGGCCTGGTCTGAAATGAAGTACCACATCAATGCCTTGCCGGCAAAATCCAGAGCCCACCGCTTTGGAACCGCTTGCCTTCTGATGAAATGATTCCAAGAAAGGAAGCAATGAAAATGGGATTCCTCGGCCTCATCAACCAACCAGCACAGCCCACCTCCGTAAGGCAGTTCGTGACCATCACCGGGATTCCACGGAACTGCCTCGCGGTCCCAACCAGGATCACTCCTGAATCCAATCCCACCAGAAGGCAAAAGCCAGGAATGGGGGGCGGGAGGCAGGGAGCATGAAAAGCAGAGGGTTCACGAGCCCCGGAGACCTGCCGGGAGAGAGCGGAGGAGCGCCGCCAGGCCAGGGCAAGATTATCCCTCCTGCCCACACTGCCCCCCACTCCACCGTGGCCAGAGGAACTAGACTCCCAGCACAAATGCTGGGCTTCCTCGGCCTCCCCAAACCCTTGATGCACTGATTCTTCCTCTTCCCCCTGGCCCCTCTGATGCCTGTAAGGGTGCCCCCTATTCTTCTAAAGAGACCCCATTACCCCAGCCAACACCTCTCCGGCCTCCACTTGCACCCCTGTCCGGACCAATGAACACGGAATTAAAGTGCATACCTGTCTGTGCCGGGTCTGCCCCAGGGTCTCTGACCTTGAACTCCCTCCACTTAGGCCTGGGGGCGTCTCAGGCCACACCATCTGGGACATTTCTCTAGACAGCTTTTAGAACGCACACAGAAAGTACAGACACGCGGGGCCGCAGGAGCCTCCGCGCACATACAGACGGGGCACAGGCACGCACTCACGAAATAACTGCACATACAGGCAAGGAAGCCCGGCCCCCAGCCCCGAGGCTGGAGTCCCAGTCGGAGCGGGCAGCCCGGTATCTCCTCTTCCTTCCAGCCACAAACCGCGCGGTCCACGCCCCCCGCCCCGAGGCCCAGTGGGAGAAAGAGGAGGCCGGGCACCGCCGCCCACGGACGGCCCTCCCCCACTGAACCCGGAGGCGGCCACTCACCCGAGGTACCCAAGGCTGGGGAGACCACCGTTTGGTCAGAGCCGGAGCGGAGAGTGCCAGCCCAGGCCGGGCGTCGGTGAGACCCTGGGTTGCCCGGTGCACTCCTGCGCCCCTGTCCCACAGGGACCTAGATTTGGCCTCCCCTGGCGCTTGCCTCCCAGCCCTGCCCTGGGTCCAGCGGAGCAAGCGTGTGCAGGGTGCAGAGGCCGTTCCTTTGCAACCTCCACGCCGGGCCGGCGCCCGCAGCATCGCGCCTTCCAGGTCCCAAGCGCATCGGACTCGGACCGAACTCAACTTCCCGACCTGGTCCGATCTGAACCAAAGGCTCGCGTCCCAATCTCCTCCTGACGCCCAAAGAATGCATCCCGCACCCCGTTCCCCACGCAGTTCCCCCCTTCCATCTGTGACTGGTTCCCACGGAGCGCCAACACCCACCAGCTGCAGAAATTGAGGGTGAGGATGGCTCCCTACCTCTTCCTCTAGAAACCCCCTAGCCCTTCCACATCTGCGGCCCCTACACCAGGCCCTACTCCCGGGTCGGCTTTCTCCCCGGGTGGAGCCCACGCCCCCCCAACCCCAGCGGCCCAACCACCCTACCTGAAGCATTACTTTGTACTGCTCCTCCGGTTTCTGGACCACGCACATATTACATCCCATGGTGCTGGCCGGCGAGGGAAGAGGTCGGAAAAGGGTAAATGCCTTTCACTGGTCCTTGCGCGGGACCTCGGGTCCCGGGCCCGGGCCCGGAGCCATACCCTAGAGCAGGGGGCGGGCCGCCTAGTGGGGAAGGGGGGCACGCCCCCAAAGGGGGGGCAGCTCCACGCCCCTCGGGTTAACTCTTAGCTGGCAGAGTCCAGGCGCGGGCATGCTCCCTAGCACCCGACCAGGAAAAAAAGGGAAGCGGGGGATGGGCAGGCGCACCAGGCGTTGCTTGGCTACAGCCCCCCAGGATGCACAGGGGCGCGCCGGGCCTCCGGGGGCGTCAGGGGCCGTGGGCCGCGCGCCTCCCCGCCCGCGGGGTCCGCCGCTGCCGCTGCCGCTGCCGCCTCCGGCTCCCGCCCATGGCCGCTGGCCCCGGGAGCCCGGCCCTTTGCGCTCAGCGCCGCGGCCCGGCCCGCCGACTGGTGGGCGGCGGCGCGGCGGCGGCCCCCGCTCGCGGCCAGGCCTGCGCCCGCGCTCCCGCCACGCCCGGCCGCGCTCCCGGCGATCCCGGCGCCCCTTCTCCGGCCCCTAGCTGGCCCTGCAGTCTCTAGCTCCCGCTCGGGACCACGGACACGAGCGCGCGCCCGCGGCGGCAGCGGGGGTGGGGCGCGGGGACGGGGCGCACGCGCGCAGGGGAGGGGAGTGGGGCTGGGTGGGAGCTTGAGCGGCGGGAGGCAGCGGGAGCCGGCGCGGGAAGCCGGGGGTGGGGCCTGGACTCGAGTGTTGAAGTAGGGGTGGATGTCCCTGGCTCCCCGCCACCCCCGGCGTTGGGCCCCTGGGCGCCCAGCGCACGACGTGTCGCCTGGCCCACCGGGGAGACAGAAATCTTGTTTTGAAGAGCGCCTCCCGGGATCCCCCTGAGAGCTCAGGGCCTAGGAGGGGGCGCGATTTCAGCCCCTTTGCCAGGTCCTTTAACGCAGCAGCCGGAATGCCTCCACCCCCCCCTCTGGTTTCCTTTCAATGACGGCTTCTCCCCTTTAACTCAGTGGTTCTTTCACTGTCGTTGAAATGGACACCTTTGTTAATTATTTTTTTTTTAATAAAAAGAAAAAAATGCTTGAGGTGGAGGGGATCGTGGGGAGAGCCTGCCAAGCGGCTTAGGATGCCCTGGGGCCCTCGCGTGAGCACAGGACTGGCCCGCCTGGGTCTGCTACCTACCGACCTGACCTGTGTCTCTAATCCCCAGTGTGCACTCAGGCACAGCGCTTTAACGTTCCCTCCATCTCTTCCCTCTCACAACCTGCCCTCTCTTCTTGGACAATCCTGGAGAGAGAGAAGGCCTTTGCTTGGAAAGCGCATCAGATTGAGGACCACGTTGTCAGGTGGTGCCAGGGAGAGCTGCTGAACTCAAGCCCCATGGCTGCATGCCTTATTTCTAGGCTTTGGCAAGTGACAAAATCATTAACCACACAGGGCTATTTAATTAGACCCCAGCGGTGAAGGAAGGCCCTTCCAAGCCCTTCCTTCCTCCCTGACTCCTGATTTATAGGAATCCAGAGAAGGGATGTGAGTGTCCCTAAAGCAGACCTTGAGACAAGGGCTGATAGGCAGATTGCTTGTGTTGGGAAGTGTTTTCAGGATGGAAGTCAGGGTGCACTCTCACTCAGGTTGGTGGGTCCTCAGAGCCGCTGGGACTTGACCTCACTAGGAGCTGGATAGAGTGCATCTCAGAACTGCCTGTCCCAGACCTGAAAAGGGGAGTGCCATACCACAAAGGACCACAAACCCGGTGGCTTAAAACAGCAGAAATGTATCCTCTTACAGTTCTGGAGGCTCCAAATCCAAAATGGAGGTGTTGGAAGGGCCGTGCTGCCTCTTAGGGCTCTAAGGATGGATCCTTTGTCTCTTCCTAGCTTCTTGGGGATTCTCAGCAATCTTTGTTGTTTCCTTGGCTTGTAGCTGCCTCCATCTTCACATGACGTCTTCCCTGCGTGGGGCCGAAGTGAAGCGGCAGTCCATTTTTACCAGCATAATGAGATGGCCATCTGTGACCCAGGTCTGAGTGTTTCCCCCTCACCAGTCCATCATAGGGAACTTCTTGCCATGAGTCCATAGGTGTGAACTGACGGGGCGTGCCAGAGTGATGGAGACAGGGGACCTGGGGTCTGGACTACCTGTCCATGTGTCTGACTTGAGCATCTGGTGCCAGTTGGTCCTGGTCCTGAAGGTGCCATCTCCACTGGGTTGCTGCTCAGCCTGCCTGGCCGCAAGACTTGGTGGGTTTGCCCAGTACTCAGCTCATGACAGGCAACTCCAGTCACAGAGACATTCAATGTCCCATGATCACACTCTAAGTCTGTACCACAACCCAGTAGCATGAGCAACTGCTTTCTGAGTAGTGCGTACCTCTGATGCGGTCTTGCACCCAACCTTTAGGAGTCTGTGCTGGGAGCCTTCTTTTGAGGCTTCCCACAGACTCCGCACAGCACATTATCTAGCACGGGCAGCTCCCTCTCTTGCAGCTTTGCTTGGTTGTGATTGCATCATGACTCTAGCAACAGAGCAGCTTGCACTCTGCAGTCCAGGCCTTCACAGTCCATCCCTGTGCTTCCCAAGCCCCACTTGATCAGACTTTCCACCAACTGGGTGCTCTATCCAGCATCATGCCGGATAAATCCCTTGCGAAAGTTGGACCCGGTTTCTCCCTAACAAATATGAAGCCCTCTGAGAGTGTGGGAAGGAGGGAGGTCAGGAACAGTTGATGCAGGGGCAGCCACTACAATCTGAGCTCAGCAATGAGGAAGAGAGAGGGGAGGGACATCCCAGTGTGGCAGGAGGGTAATGTGTGGTGGGCAGCGTGTCTGGCACAGAACAGGGTGCTCAGAGACAGACACGGTGAGGGCTGTCACCACCATGATCGCTGTGACCATTGTGGCATTCTTTAATCGGAAGGCCAGATGCCAAGGTGAGCCTGGCCCAGGTTCTTTTCCGAACTGGCCCTGTCCTGCCTGTGCTGCTCTCCCTCCATGCCCTGAAGTTTGGATCTGCTGAGGTCACCAGGTCACCCCACAGAGGGTTCCACTCCAACCCACCACTGATTGCTGCAGGGAGGCCAGGGATCCATTCTTCTATTCCCCCACCCACCCACCAGGCGGGGTTTCAGGTCTCCTTCCAGCCCTGCCAGATGCCTGACTGGGGAGCCCTGTTTCCCAGTACTCACTTGTGACCTTGCCCACTGGCTACCCCAGGAGCGAACTCCCAGGGACACTAAAGCCAGACCATGACCCCAAAACTCTGCCCAGCTTCTCTTCTCTGGGGTCTCTTCTGTCATCCCAGAGTGACAAGGTTGCTCTCTCCTAGTGTGGCTATAAGCTTTGTGATGCTATTCTATCTTCCATGGGTTGTGCCTTTGGCATTGGATCCAAAAAAGGCATTGCCAAACCCAAGGTCACTTAGATTTTTCTATGTCATGTTCTAAGTTTTTTTCTTTCTTTCTTTGTTTTTCTTCTTAAAGAGAGGGAGAGAAACATTAATGCGCAGTTGCCTCTCACGTGCCCCCCACTGGGGACCTGGCCCACAACCCAGGCATGTGCCCTGACTGGGAATCGAACCAGTGACCCTTCGGTTTGCAGCCTGCACTCAATCCACTGAGCTACACCAGCCAGGACATGTTCTGAGTTTTTAGTTTTGCGTTTTACATTTAGGTCTGCGATCCATTTTGAGTTCATTTTTTTGTGAGGAATAATAAGATCTGTCTAGATTTATTTATTTACTTTTTTGCATATGGACATCCAGTTGTTCCAGCACCATTTGTTGAAAAGATTATCCTTTCTCCATTGAATTGCCTTTGCTGACTTTGTCAAAGATCAGTTGACAGTATTTGTAAGGGTCTATTTCTGTTATTCCATTTTGCAAACCTGGAAGGAAACCTTGTTGATGGCAGGGAGGAAGCAAATGGGAAGCCCAGTGGGCTTCTCATGTTCTGTATGAGATCATGTCCTGGCTCATGGGAACATGGGTATTTGCTTTTCTAGTTTTTTTTTTTTTTTAATTCAGATGCAAAAAATCAGATTACTATCTGATTACTATCCACCAACTTAGTCCATTCAAGGCCTGCTTTCATTTTATTTTAAAAATAAGCTCATTAACACCTGTGAAGCCAGGATCCAACCCCAGCACAGGACCAACCATTACCAGAAACTTAAATACACTATCCTGCCCCCCAGATCCCCACACCCCACAGAGACTGGCCCACATTTGGATTTATCATTCTTTTGCTTCTAAAATTTGTGACACAATATATGTAACACAAAAATCTGCCATTTTAACCACTTTTAAGTACAATTCAGGGGCATTAGTTACATTCAAAATATTCAACCATCACCACTATTTTCCAAACCCTTTAATTACCTCAAAGAGAAATTCTGTACCCATTAAGTAAAAGCTCCCCATTCTCCTCCTTTGGGCCCTGTTAACCTCTATCTACTTCCTGTCTATGACTGTACCCATTCTAGATATTTCATATAAATGGAATTGTATAATATTTGTCATTTCGTAACTGGCTTATTTCACTTAGCATAATGTTCTCAAGGTTCATCGTTGTTGTAACATGTGTCAGAACTGTATTCCTTTTGATGGCTGAATAGCATTCCATTGTATGGAGGCCATATTCGTTTATTCAGTCATCTATCAAAGGATACTTGGGTTGCTCCCCCCTCTTTTTATATAGCTTAAGTATATATTTATGTATGCCTACAATTATGTTTTCTGTTTAGCAAAGTTTTAACTTGATGCAAAAAAGTATCCTATCGGTAGTCTTCTAGGATCGGCTTTTCTCTCCTCAGTGTTATTTAACAGATATTTTCTCCCATGCTGTCATTTCTGTGAAAGGCATTTTGGTTGTTTCCTGTTTGTTGCTATGAACTTTTGAGTGTATGCCTCCTAGTGCAACCTAGGGAAGTTCCTCTTGCCTATGTGCCCAAGAGTGGAAGATATGCATATGTTCATCTTTTTTAAATACTTTATTTATTTTTAGACAGAGGAGGGAGAGAGAGCGGGAGAGAAACATCAATGTGCAAGGGAAACATTGATGGGTTGCCTTTCACAGGCCCCCTAACTGGGGACCTGGCCCACAACCCAGACATGTGCCCTGAACGGGAATCGAACCAGCAACCCTTTGGTTTGCAGCCCGAGCTCAATCCACTGAGCTACGCCAGCCAGGGCCCTTTCTTTAAAAAGTACATTCCATTAAGATGCAAGTCCACTTGGGGCGGGGCATTTGCTTATACTTATTGGGTTGTAAAAAAATAATGATATAAATGGAGCCACTTACAAATGGAGTTGGAACTGCCATGCCAGAGGAACTGCCTTGCTGGTCTTATGCCTCAAACCTTTGCAATGTTAAAACAGGGCAAAATAACCTTTGGACAGGGCCTAGGGCAACCTTGTGTTTCAAAGGACTGTTTGCAGACCTAACGAGAAAGCAGATATTATGACTACTGGCCTGAAAACTGAAAACATTGTTTAGTATGAGCATCACTGTTATCTGCATCAGTAGTAACATCTCCTTTCTGTGGATGCAATCGTTCCCCTTCCTCGTCTCATACAGACCTTTGACTCCTCATCAGAACACTATTTGGGCTTCTGCCTGAATCGAGTCCGGAATAAATACTTGTTGCCTTTTGGTGTTTAGGTTAACAGGGTCTTGGGCACTTTTCAATTTTAAGGGAAGCCCTTGGAAATTCTTAGAATCCAATCACAGTTCCTTCCAGGAGTAAATGCACACCAAGTTTCTGGGGAGTGGATATTATTGGTGCTCTCACTTTTACAACTGTCCACTTTTGAGGACAGTCCCTTCTGAGGACAGAGGCATTTGTTCATCGTTATCAGGGCTTGCCTCTTGTAAATTCTAAGGGGGCCACTGGAAATTTTTGGAGCCAGATCACAATTGCTTCCCCAAGTAAATTAATCTTGTGATTGCCTGGGAAGAAGAACTGATCCCTCTCCTTTCTGCCTCCAATCCCACCCTCTCTTGCACAGATCTTGGCTGTAGCCCCCAACGAATTTCTCTTTGGTTTCTGTACCTCCCCCACTGACCTCCTTCCTTCCTCACCCAGGCTGCTTTTGCAAATGCATTTCCATCCTTGGGAAGACGTGTAGGGGGCGGAATTCTCTACCCTCTTTAGGTCTTTCTCTGGCTGGGCCTAAAAATTAAACTGACTGATGTAAGACATATTAACAGGAAGAAAGCGTGCACGTTTCATTAAATTTTCACATGTACATGACAGCCTTCAGAAGAGAATGGAGATCCAAAGATATGACTAAAGCAGGAAGCTTTTATACCTTTCAGACAAAGAAATTATGAGTTTGTGAAGAATTGACAAGACAAAGGGGTCTGGGCTAGGGGTGGTCCATGGTGAAGTGACTAGGAACATAAGGGTGAGTTTAACAATGTCTGCACAGATTTCAGGACTCCAATTCCCCGTTCCTGGTGACAACAATGTCCTCCTTCCTCCTGGTACAGGGAGGGCACCTTTCACAGGGGAATTTTACCTCCTGCTTTGAGGAAGAAAAAGGAGGGTCCTCTTTGCACCTGCCGTTTCTTACAAGCCTTTGATTCAAACTAATCAATATGGCAAAGTGGCCAATTTGGGGGTGACATACTCTTGCTTCAGGGGCTTCTTAGGCATTGGACTCGGGTTCTCGGTTACACGGATGTGTTCAGTTTGTGAAAATTCATCAAGCTGTATATTTATGATTTTTCACTTTTCTATCTGTATACTTTCATAAAAGTTCACTTACATTCTCTCCTCCATCTGGATATTTAGGTGACACAGCTCCAATTAATGAAAAGTTGCCCTTCCCCCCATTGCTGTGAAGGGTGTCGGGGAAATAGAATTAAAAACAAAATCTCCCACCCCAGAACACCTGCTTTCTCCACAAAAGCAGAAAAGAAGGAAAACAACTGTGTCACTGAATAAGCATGAAACCAGAACAGGGCGTGCACGACAGGCCACCACCTGAAGGGGGGCAAAGACACGAAGAAGTCTCACTCTCCACAGAGCCCGGGAGACACTTGCCATTCCAATAGGGGTGTTTTGCCATTTGGGGCCTGGCATCCATTAAAGTTAAAGTCAGACCCATCTCCTCCCAGGAAACGGGGTGTCCGGAGGTATCTTCCTTGATTACATTTCAAAAAGATGTTTCCAGGTCCTTGACGGGAGGAAACATTCCTGAGGTGAGAGAATGGCCCACAGCTTATTTACCATGAAAAAAATTTACATACATTTGAAAAGACAAAGGAAGAAGTTCTGCATGAAAAGGTGGAGAGGGGGGAAGTCTCATGCCTTATTTTCTACAGAGAGAATTAAGGCTCTTATTTTTAATTTGCATTTACCCTTACAATCACTTCCCTGTGTTACTATGAAATAGTAAATTTACAATATTAATTCTGTTGTTTTGACCTTTTTGGGGGCAAGGTGCAGATACTTAAATAGCCACCAAGTAAAATACAAAGCAAAATAACACAAAATTACAATGAGATCAATTTTAAAATTCAGTATATTTGCTTCGGGAAAATAACCTTTAAATATATCATATATCATGCCTATGTTGAGGCTTAAATCAGAGTCCTAGTCAGCAATTTGTGAACATTTTTTTTCATACATGAATTTTACTATCTGTTGTGACCTTTTTATTACTTGAGTTTTCAAACAGTTAACTATTTTGGTAGTATTTTTAAGTTCTTATACAATCCAAGTCTAGAGTAGTTTAACTCTCGAGTTTAGTAGTTTAAATTTTTAAGTTTTTCTTCTAAGGCCCAATAAATTTTTCCCGATTTGTTATCAAATATAAGTATCATCATATTTGCATGAGAATTTAGTAATTGTTCCATTTTCTCAAATAATGTGTCTCAGATGTGAAATACAAAAACACTTAAAGAGAAAACCATGGGCCCCAAATGGCATCCCTCCTGCTAAAAGCTCATGATACCAAACCCAGTTTTGATACTTGATGTAATTGCAGTTTCAACCTCTCCCAGAAACATAATCTTAATCAACCAGTCTGAAATTTACTGGTCAAGCACCGGTTGGGTACTCTGTCACCTGGCCCTCTCCATTCCCTGCCCTAGCCCCCACACCCCCGCAATAGAAAGAAGAGGACCTAGAGGGCATTATGCTAAGTGAAATAAGGCAGAGACAGACGAGTACCATTTGACCTCATTCACATGTGGAAGCTAAAAAAAATAAAATAGCCCTAGCTTTTCTGGCTCAGTGGATTGAGTGCCAGCCTACAAAACAAAGGGTTGCCAGTTTGATTCCCAGTCAGGGCACATCCCTGGGTTGCAGGCCAGGTCCCCAGTGGTGGGGGGATGGTGAGAGACAACCAATCGATGTTTCTCTTCCTCTCTTTCTCCCTCCCTCCCCCTCTCTCTAAAAATAAATAAAATAGTTTTTAAAAATTTAAAACACAAAATAAATGAATGAACAAACTAAAACAGACCCATAGACATAGAGAACAGGTGTGGTTGCCAAAGGTGAGGGGGGTGGGGAATGGAAATGTTCTTTAAATTAAATAAATAAGAAAAGTAGAAGAAAGCTAAAACAATCTAATAGATATAGAGTGACAATTATTATGTATACACCCGTATAACAACGAAATATGATGCATTAGTTATTTTAAATGTGGTAACAGGAAACCACCTATTGAAATTTACTATCCATCATATTGGTTTAAAAGGGAAAACTGAAATGTATGCTATTTAGAAGAAACACATTTAAAAGAAACAAGGATAATAAAAGCGATGGGTAAATGCAACACACAAACCAAAGAACACAGGCGAGGCAACATTTATATTTGATGTATCGAGTAACATACCTAGTATCAAGTAACATGAAATTTAGGGTTAAAACAACAAATAGAATAAAAAGGATAAAATATACAACTGACAAAAAAGGATGGTCAGTAATAGGGCAAAAGCCACTTTCTCAGGCCCTCTTTCCCAGGGCTGGCTGGACCCCATAAAGCATGACTGACGCTAATTGTTTTATGAGCCTTTATCCTCAGGACTAGAAAATTACTGGAAGCTCCCTGAAGGCACAGAGGCTCCAGGAATTTACAAAAGATGACATATCAGACCCTGACGCCAGGACTACGGGACCCCGCACCCAAAGATAACATCTAAATAAATTGCAACCCAACTGCAACATCCTGCTTAATTAACCCTTCCGGGCTGGTGCACATCCTCGAACCTGGTCCTTTCCCTCCCTTGGGAAAGTAAAACTAAAACCTTTACTCTCTGCATTTTCTCCTCTTTGTGATTTTTTTCACAGCCCAAGTCACTGACCACCCTAACAGTCAGAAAGGTATATGCATTCAAAAAAAAAAGAAAAGAAAAGAAAAAGAAGGAAGGAAACGTATATGTGCCAAACTGCACAATGGCCTAAAGTTATAAATCCATAACAAAGGAAAAAGAGAATTTTATTTTTGCAAAAATAAAAAGAAAGAAGAGGCAATCTGCATGATAAAAAACCCTTATCTTCCTCTGTTCCTCCAAAAAGACCATGTGGGGGTGGAGCGCCACAAGTCAATCCCTTCTTTTCTTTTGTTAATAGCGGCCTTGCCCCAACCTTCTTTCTGCAACAACCATCCGTTTTGTAAACATCTCATATTCCCCCCAACCCCTCCAGCGCCCTTCTTTGCTGAATAGGATGCTGCCTGGTTCAGTAATTGGTTTTTTTAGTAATTGTTTAAGAAAGCCAGTTAGATCTTCACATTTACTCTGTTGAATTTTTTTTTTAAACAACACTGATGGCCATTATCTAGTGTTATTGTGAAGCACCAGTTACCAATAGAACTTCCAGTTTTCAGAGTACACAGTAATATTTGTTATTACTCTTCAGACAAACCCATTCTATGGACCTTTTTTTTTTCTTACATCATTCCAAATCAACAGTCATATTATTATAAGGTTAAGTCAATTACACCTTCCTGAACAACAGCCAACCTTTGCTTATCCATCTATACTGGGACTGGGGGAGCTTGTTTCCTAAAGTTAGTCAAGTGACATTAGATTTGTCTTCTGCAGTATCTGTTTGTAAATTCCAGATTTCTGTTTGTCTGTTAATTAGATGCTTTCCTTGTCTACACCATCCTTTAATCTCTTCTGGAAGTCATGGTTCCAATACTTGTTTCCTTAAATATGAACAGTCCTGTAACTTTCAACTAGTAATGATACTTTAGAGCTTTTTTACTTATTTATTGTTTAGAGCTCATTTTAAAAAAATATTTTATTTATTTATTTTTAGAGAGAGAGGATGGGAGAAAGAGGAGAGAAACATCAATGTGTCCTTGCCTCTCTCAGGCCCCCCACGGGGGACCTGGCCTGCAACCCAGGCAGATGCCCTGACTGGGAATCAAACCAGCAGCAACCCTTTGGTTTGCAGGCCAGCACTCAATCCACTGAGCCACACCAGCCTCGGTAGCTTGCTCTAATTTTTAACAAGATGAGTGGCAAAGTTGTGGGCCATCTTAACACAGTAGGCTACAGAACATTGGCCAATGAGTGTTTTAGAGTTTGAGTGGTTAGATCCTGGAAGTAGAAATAAAATGACTCTTTTTTTTTAAAGATTTTATTTATTTATTTTTAGAGAGGGAAGAGAGGGAGGGGGGGAGAGAGAGAGAGAGACATCAATGTGTGGTTGCTGGGGGCCGTGGCCTGCAACCCAGGCATGTACCCTGACTGGGAATCGAACCTGCAATACTTTGGTTCGCAGTCTGCACTCAATCCACTGAGCTACGCCAGCCAGGCTCTTTTTTTTTTTGTCTGATTTCAGTGCTCTGGGAAGCCAAAAGGAGAAGTTGTGTTTATTAAGAGAATCTACCATTGCCTGACCAGTGGCTTTTGAAGAGGGCAAGACTTGGGGTCCTCATGACACAACACACATCATAGCTAGACAAAATCTCTTACCTTTACAAATATTCGTTCTGTGAAATTCAGCTGCTACCAGGCTCCCAGTAAAGTTGGTCAGGGAAAACTTCCTGTGCTTACCTTTGCAGTGACCTCCAGGCAGTTCTGCTGATAAATGGCACACCTCTTTGATATGTTTTGAATAATTTCATTTATTTGGTGAGTATAGTAAGAGTCTAGTGCTTTTTAAATTCCTCTCTTACTCAGATGAGTTTTATACAACAACACGAACCAGGCAAATAGGGAATGATTTTGTTAGGGAATTCCCACAGCTCAGACTTCATGTGCCACCCCTTTCACTCGCCTATTTCCTTCTGTGGAGTTTGTTGTTTTTGAACAAACAGAAGCTTCTTATTGTATTCGGAGTGGCTTCTATGTTTGCAGTGTTTACCTATAGCAGGACAATCCTCACCTTTAGAAACATCTTTTTGGTCTGTGTGAGCTCTAAAATGCTATACAGCCACCCCCTATTATTCACAGGGATGCATTCCAAGACCCCTAGTAGATGCCAGATAGTACCAAAGCACGTGTGTGTGTGTGTGTGTGTGTGTGTGTGTGTGCGCGCGCTCATGTGCACAGTACTGTTTTCCCTGTGCATACATACCTATTATAAAGTTTAATTTATAAATTACACAGATTAACAACAGTAACTGATAATGAAAGAGAACAATTATAACAATATATAGTAAAAAAAGTTATATGAATTAATTTGGGGCTATTATAAAGTAAAATAACTGGCTTATTTTATCAGTCAGTCTGATAACTGAGATGGTTACTAAGTGAGTTACAGGCAGGAATATAGACAGTATGGAGACGCTGGACAAAGGGATGAGCCACATCCCAGAAGGGACAGGGAGAGAAGCTGAGAGATTCCATCCCACTACTCAGCATGGTGTGCATGTTAAACCTGTGAATTGTTCATTTCTGGAATTTGCCAATATTTTGGGGTCGATCATGGTCGACCATGGGTAACTGAAACTTCAGAAAGTGATACTGCAGGTACAAGAGGACTACTCTACTGACGTCCGAGCAGGCAGTTACTGTTTAAGGCCTCTGACAAACCAACTGTCAATTTTTCCATGATATTTTAGTTTCTGTGGAATTTAGAAATTCTCTATTTTTTCAAATTCATCCTGTAGTATGACACCAAACATATATTTATTATTTACACATTATATATAATATATATAATATATAAAACACATGATTTTTTAAAAGATTTTATTTATTTTTTAAGATTGTATTTATTTATTTAGTTAACTTTTTTATTTTATTTATTTATTTATTTATTTAGAGAGGGAAGGGAGGGAGAAAGAGAGAGAGAGAGAAACATCAATGTGCGGTTGCTGGGGGCTGTGGCCTGCAACCCAGGCATGTGCCCTGACTGGGAATTGAACCTGCGATGCTTTGGTTCACAGCCCTCGCTCAATCCACTGAGCTACGCCGGCCAGGGCCAGATTTTATTTATTTTTAAAGAGAAGGGAAGAGAGGGAGAAAGTGAGGGAGAGAAACATCAATGTGTGGCTGCTTCCTACACGCCCCTCACTGGGGATCCAGCCCAAAACCCAGGCATGCGCCCTGACTGGCTTTGGAACCAGTGACCTTTCACTTTACAGGCTGGCACTCAATCCACTGAGCCACACCAGCCAGGGCAGCACATATGTTCATTTTAAGTTCAGAACCAAGAATTGCAGCTCTAGTCACTACCATTATCTCAACTTGTTTTGCAGACCTAACTCCAGATGGAGCACGAACCTCCATGGCTTTATGACAAATTCCTACAGCACAGAAAGTCGCTTTTACCCAAGCACATGACCCATGAGTAAACATCATCAGATGTGCAATATGAACAGGAATATCAGATGAATCAGGTTTGGATTTTCAGTTTGGAACCCCAAAGTGGGAAGAGAGACTAGAAGCCAATTGGAGTTGTTCACAGGCCTCCTCTGGACAAACCGGAGTTCATGTAACTGCTCCATCAGAGGTTTGGTCTCCTCTGCAAAAGCTGGAATGAATCCACTGCTGATGATACTTGACTAGTACCAAAATTGTCTGATTTCTCTCTTAGTAGCAGTAGTAGGCTGTTTTATCTGCAAAATGGGCTGCCTCTTTAGACTGTCATACTCTACGGCCTGCAACTGATGCCCTAAGTATCTTATTTCAGTTTAGCAATATGGCGATGTGTCTACTGAGACTTGTCTCCCTGTCTAGGCAGAAACTGTAAGAAAGTCAAAGTGTTAGTCATCCACCACTCTTCAGTTTCTGAGCTACCAGCAAGTCATCTACATACTGAATAGCCATAGATTTCTCTCTCTGGTGGGACATATCTCTCTATGTTTTCCTGTAAATGACTAGAGAAAAGAATAGGAGAGGGTAAAACCCTTGAGGAGTCCTTTGCTGTAAATATTGAACTTTTTCCATAAGCAAAAGCAAACAATTTAGAGTCACCTCCTAGGGGAACAGAAAGAAAAAAGAAGACAGAACACAGACAGATATAGGGAAAAACTATTGCAGACGATGGTACTGGAGTCAGAATAGTTGCAGGGGTTAATGAAGCATCAGATTTATTTACTTCTTTAAATTCTTGTACAAATCTGCCCTGGCTGGTGTGGCTCAGTGGACTGAGTGCTGGCCTGAGAACCAAAGGATTGCTGGTTCGATTCCTAGTCAGGGCACATGCCTCGGTTGCAGGCCAGGTCCCTAGAGTGGGCTGTGTGAGAGGCAACCACACACTGATGTTTCTCTCCCTTGTTTTCTCTCTCCCTTCCCTTCTGTCTAAAAATAAATAAATAAAATCTTTTTTAAAAGTTCTCATACCAATCTGTATAGTGGTTGATCATGTTTATTAAAATAACCTTCTGTTATGGTCTGAATGTTTCTGTTCTCCCAAATTCCTAATCCCAATGGGATGGTATTTGGCAGTGGAGACTTTGGGAGGTAATTAGGTTTAGATGAGGTCATAAAGGTAAGACCCTTCTAAGGGATTAGTGCCCTTATAAGGAAAAGGTAGAGATCTATTTGTTTTCACCCAGAAGCACTACGGGAGCACACAGCAAGAAGGCAGCCATGTGTAGGAAGCAAGCTCTCACCAGGAACCAAATTGGCTGGCACCCTGATCTTAGACTTCCAGCCTCCGGCACTGAGGGAAATACAGCTCTGTTGTCGAAGCCTTCCTCCTGCCCGGCCCTGGCCTGGTCCGGTCTGTGGTATTTTATTATAGCAGCCCAAGCACACTAAAGCATCTTTCTTCTTTATTAGAAGTATAAGAGTAGTAGGGGGCAACTGTCTTATTAAAATTATCCCTTGTTTTTCTAATTCTTGTATAATGGGTTTTATTCCTTCTGCTAGAGCTTTGACAAAGGGTATTGTTTTATACATGACTTTGGTTTATCCCTTTAGTAAACTATTTTTATTTGTTCTATATTGTGAACTTAACTAGCATCTTTATTCTCTAGGGCCCCAAAGGATGCAGCAATTTGTTTCAGCTTGAGGTGCTTCTCCATCACAGAACAAGGTAGCCGCTCTCTGCCATCCCCATTTTCTTTCAGAAGGCACAGAGTGACCAAATCAGGTGACTTTTCCCCCATGAGCTCCACAGACACTCCCTCCAGAAGACAGACTCTGGCAGCCTCTAAGCTGCACAGCAGGCGTCTCCCCAGCAGGTTTCTGGGACACTTGGGAGAAGTAAGGAAACACGTTGTTCCCCAGTCAGAGAGCCTATCTGTGTGGGGATCATGGAGAGAAAGGAACAATAGAAGGCTGACTGAGATACCAGCAACCTCTGTTCATGGCAAGTGAGGCATTTCTCAGGAAGTTTCACAATAAGTAGTGTTGGAACCTACCAGAAAAGGCAAGGATTAATGTAGCTTAAGGAAGCATATTGACACATAGCTTCCCCAGTTCCTACTTCTGAGATTCCCTCGGTCTGTGATTTTTGAGCCCTTTGCTAAGTCTTTCCTAGCTGAGAGTCTCATTCTTCTAGGTTCTCCTGATTCTCCTGTCCCTGAAATTCCTGCCTACTCCAGTCTCTTTCTACAATCCCTCATCCAACATTCTGCCCTTTTGCCATAAGGACATACGATGTCCTTTTTCCTTTCCCCCTTTCATAAGTTGGTCAGAATAGAGACGTCACTCCTTTAGGAAAGAGTGCTAACTGAATGACTGACTTAGCAGTATTTTCATTTCTTGTTTGCCTTTCTCTAGAGTTCCCAAAACTTGGCAGCTACTATTATGTTTGAGTAATAGTCAGTCCTGGACATCTTCCCACCTACTTCCTAATTTGAGTTTTGAGAATCAAGACAAAGGTGTGATTCTGAAAGGTCAGAGGGTAATTTCAACCTACCCTTAGGTCTATCGCAATAATATTTGAGAAACAAAAATCCTCAACAAAACTGCCTTGGCTGGTGTGGCTCAGTGGATTGAGCGCTGGACTGCAAACCAGTTCAATTCCCAGTCAGGGCACATGCCCAGGTTGCCAGCCAGGTCCCCACTTGGGGGTGTGTGAGAGGCAACCACACATTGATGCTTTTCTCCCTGTCTTTCTCCCTCCCTTTCCCTCTCTAAAAATAAATAAATAAAATCTTAAAGGAATTCCTCAACAAGCCATGGATGAAAGTGATGAGGGACTCATTGTCTTTCCAGTATGCTGCTGCAGGTTTCCCAGCTCACCTTTACCGAAAGTCTTCAAGTATGGCCACCAGTACCCCTTCTTAATGGGTCTCTAATGCCTTTAGTTCTTCAGAGTTGTGGGAGATAATGAACAGTTGGCTTTGCCTGGCCACCATTACCCCTTGATGTAGTGTCCAGACTGACATGCTTGCTCCAGCAAATGACTAAAGACTTTTGGTTAAAGAATTGCATGCAGTAGGCAATGCATATCCCCATGCATAGGGCTATAAATTGAAAACATGCTGCCAAGTACTTCTGCCAACATCCAGTTTTAAATGGATAACATCAACTGGCAAGGAAGGTGTGTGGATGACACTAGACCCCTAGTAGCTTCTCAGTGGCATCATCTTTGCTGGCCATCCAAATACAAAGGAGTGGGGTGTGTTTTTTGCATTGAGGCAAGAAAAAGGTAAAATTATATGGCCCTTTGATCTCCTTTCCAATATTGACATCCATCAGCTTAACACCTTGTTAATAACAGACAATAAGAAAATCTCCCAGTGCTTGGAAACTAAACAACATACTTCTCAACAATCCATGGGTCAAAGAAGTTTCAAGGGAAATTTTTTAAAATACTCTGAACTGAATGGAAGTGAAAATACAACATAGCAAAATGGGCGAGACACAGCTAAAACAATTCTGAGAGGGAAATTGTATACACTAAATGCATACATATGAAAAGAGGACAAATCTCAAATAAAAAACCTGAGCTCTCACTTAAAAAAAAAAAAAAAACTAGAAAAAGAAGACCATAATGAACCTAAAGCAAGCGTAAGGAAGGAAACTAAAAATAAGACCAGAAATCAAGGACACAGGAAGCAGAAAAATAATAGAGAAAATCAATGAAATGAAGAGCTGCTTGTTTGAAAACATCAATTAAAACTGAAATAGGGGAGCCCTAGCCAGGGCAACTCAGTTGGTTGGAGCATCATCCAGTAAACTGAAAGGTTGGAAAGGTCTTGGGTTCAATTTCCAGTCAGCCCCCCCCCCAATTCAGGTGCATGTGGAAGGCAACTGATGATGTTTCTCTCTCACATCAATGTTTCTGTCCCTCTCTCTCCCTCCCTTCCTCTCCTCTCTCTAAAAAAATAAATCAATAACAATTTTTAGCCCTAGCTGGTGTGGCTCAGTGGACTGAGCACTGGCCTGTGAACCAAAGGGTCTCCAGCTCAATTCCCAGTCAAGGCACATGCCTGGGTTGGGGGCCAGATCCCCAGTAGGGAGTGCTCGAGAGACAACCACACGTTAATGTTTCTCTCCCTCCCTTCCTCCCTCCCTTCCCCTCAGTCTAAAAAAATGAATACAATCTTAAAAAAAAAAATCCCAGCAAGATTTCTTGTAGATTTAGACAGTATTATTCAAAAATTTATATTGAAAGACAAAGAAATTAGAACCTACAACAATTTTTTGTAAAGAAAAATAGAGTGGGTCTTCCGGCCAAGATGGAGGCATAGGTAGTCACAGTGTGCCTCCTCACACAACCAAAACTAAGGACAACAGAAATTGAGAAACAAGAAACAACCAGAACAGAGAGAAATGAACCAAATGGAAGTCTGACTACCATACATCCAGACCGGTAAGGAGGGGCGGAGTCCAAGGCCTACGGAGAGGGGTCAAGGGGTCCCGGCCGGAAAGAGTGGTGGCTGGCAGGCGCCCAGGGCGCAGATGGCAGTTGGCATACAGATGGTGGACCCTGGGCGCGGGAGGCAACGAGCAGACCCAGTGCACCGCAGCCACACCTTTGCGCGCAGACAAACTAAGTGAAAACGGACAGCAACACAGACCGCACAATCCAGGGACCTAGCGCCGCCGGGAAACAAAGCTTAAGAGCACTAACTGAAAACATCCGTGGGAACTGAGACCGGGAGATTCTCTCAGCCTCGCAGGAGGCTCCTCAGGGAAGCCCACAGAGTCCGAGAAAGTGCACAGGCCCACCCGCCTGGGAGCCAGCACCAGAGGGGCCCAATTTGCTTGTGGGAGGTGGCAGGGGGGACTGGAGTCCTAGAGAGAGCGGAGCAGGCGCCATTGTTCCCTCTCGGACCCTGCCCCCACATACGTCACAACACAGTGTCTGGAGTGCCCTGCTCTGGTGAACGCCTAAGGGTCTGCCGCCTGTACGTAACACCTGCAACCAGACCAAAGGAAAATAAAATATAAAAAAGATGGCTCAAACAGAATTGAAATCCCCAGAACCAATTTTTTTAAGTGACCAAGAGATAGCCAACCTATCAGATACACAGTTCAAAGCACTGGTGATCAGGATGCTCACAGAATTGGTTGACTTTGGACATAAATTAGATGAACAAATGCAGGCTACAATAAGAGAAATGAAGGAAAACGCACAGGGAACCAATAGTGATGGGAAGAAAACCGGGACTCAAATCAATGGAGTGGACCAGAAGGAAGAAAGGAACAACCAAAGAGGGAAGAATGAAGAAACAAGAATTCAAAAAAATGAGGAGAAGCTTAGGGACCTCCAGGACACCTTTAAACGTTCCAACATCCGAATTGTAGGGGTACCAGAAGGAGAAGAGGAAGAGCAACAAGTGGAAAAGGTATTTGAACAAATAATAAAGGAGAACTTCCCCAATCTGGCAAGGGAAGTAGACTTCCGGGAAGTCCAGGAAGCTCAGAGAGTCCCAAAGAGGTTGGACCCAAGGAGGAACATGCCAAGGCACATCATAATTACATTAGCCAAGGTAAAAATGAAGGAGAGAATCCTAAAAGCAGCAAGAGATAAGGGGACAGTTACCTGCAAAGGAGTTCCCATCAGAATGTCAGCCGATTTCTCAAAAGAGACCTTACAGGCAAGAAGGGGCTGGAAAGAAGTATTCCAAGTCATGAATGGCAAGGGCCTACATCCAAGATTGCTCTATCTAGCAAATCTATCATTTAGAATGGAAGGGCAGATAAAGTGTTTCTCAGATAAGGCCAAATTAAAGGAGTTCATCATTGCCAAGCCCTTATTTTATGAAATGTTAAAGGGACTTACCTAAGAAAATGAAGATTAAAAATATGAACAGTAAGAAAAGACTTCAAATTCACAGTTAGTAACAACCATACCTAAAACAAAAGCAAACTAAGCAAACAACTAGAACAGGAACAGAACCACAGAAATGGAGATCACATGGAGAGTTAGCAACAGGGAAGGGGGAGGAGAAGAGAGGAGGAAAAGATATAGAGAATAAGTAGCATAGACAATAGGTAGAAAATAGGGGGAGGGTAAAAATAGTATGGGAAATGTAGACACTAAAGAACTTGTGACACATGGACATGAACTAAAGGAGGGAATGTGGGTGGGAGGGGGTGGGCAGGGTGGAGGGGAGTGAAGGGGGAACATGGGACAACTGTAACAGCATAATCAATAAAAAAAAGGAAAAAAAAGAAAAATAGAATGAAAAGTCTACCCAATTTCAAGACTTATTATACAGCTATAGCAATAGAGACAGTGTGTTATAGGCAGGGAAAAACACATAAATCAATGGAACATAATAGAGAACCTAGATATATACCCAACTGATTTTTGGCAAAGGTGCAAGAGTAATTCAATGGAGTAAGGAAAGGGTTTGAAGCAATTATCCTGGAGCAACTGGACATCCATCTGCAGGAAAACAACAACAACAAAAACCTACAACTCTCATCCTAAGCCTGACACCTTAATACAAAAATTAACTCAAAATGGATCCTGGACATAAATGTAAAATATTTAGGGGTGGGAAAGAAAGCCTTCAGGACTTAAGACTAGGCAAAGAATTCTTAGATCTGAAAGCAACAGCATGATCTACACAAGGAAACATTGTTTATTAGACTTTACTAGACTTAATTAGAATTAAAAGGCTTTGCTTTTGAAAGAGTCTGTTAAGAGAATGGAAAGACAAGCAACAGACTTGGAGAAAATACTTATAAACCACATATCTGAGAAAGGATGAGTATTGTGAATATATAAATAACTCAAAACCTAACAGTAAGAACAAACAATTTAATTAGAAAATGGACAAAAGACATAAACAGACATTTCACTAAAGAGGATGTGCAGATGGCCCATAAGTATATAAAAAAAAATGTGGACTTCTGGCCAAGATGGAGGCATAGGTGAACACAACATACCTCCTTGCACAACCAGGATAGGAACAACAACAATTTAGAAACAGAATAGCATCCAGAACTGACAGAAATTGACCTGAATGGAAGTCGGACAACCAAGAAGTGGAAATAGACCCGTTCATCCAGACTGGTAGGAGAGGCAGAGACAAGCAGCCAGGTGCTGTCGCAGAATGGAGAGCAGAGAGCAGTGGAACCGGGCGAGTAAGGCATCCTATAAGGCATCTGGGGGCACAAGACCACAGCAGGTGGACCCTGAGAGCGCAAGCAGCAGCTGGCAGACCCCAGCCAAGAGGTGGCAACCGGCAGACCCAGTGAGGCAATGATTCTAAAGCAAGGCAGTGCGTGCAACCCAGGATCCCAGAGCTGGGAAATAGAGCCTCGGGACACTGATTGAGGACACCTGTGGGAGTTGAGGCACACAGAGAGACACCCAGCCTAACAGGAGAGGTCCTTGGAGGGTCCCACGGCGTGCACAAGCCCACCCACATGGGAATTGGTACCAGAGGACCCAGTTTGCTTGGGGGAAGCAGCAGAAGGGACTGAGGTCCCACGGAGAATGAAGCAACCGCCATTGTTCCCTCTGGACCCCGCCCCCACATACAACGTCACAGCCCAGCGACTTGGGTGCCTGTCCGGGTGAACACCTAAGGCTCCGCCCCCTACTGTAACTGGCGCGACCAGACCAAGAGAGAGAGAGAGAGAGAGAGAGAGGTGGCTCAAACAGAAGAACAAATCAAAGCCCCAGAACCCATCCTTTTCAGCGACTGAGAGATAGCCAACCTATCAGATGCACAGTTCAAAACACTGGTGATCTGGAAACTCACAGAATTGGTCGATTTTGGTCACAAATTAGATGAACAAATGCAGGCTACAATAAGAGAAATGAAGGAAAATGCACAGGGAACCAATAGTGATGGGAAGGAAACTGGGACTCAAAACAATAGAGTGGACCAGAAGGAAGAAAGAAACAACCAAACAGGGAAGAATGGAGAAATAAGAATTTAAAAAAATGAGGAGAAGCTTAGGAACCTCCAGAACATCTTTAAACGTTCCAACATCCGAATTATAGGGGTACCAGCAGGAGAAGAGGAAGAGCAACAAGTTGGAAGCATATTTGAACAAATAACAAAGGAGAACTTCCCCAATCTGGCAAAGGAAATAGACTTCCAGGAAGTCCAGTAAGCTCAGAGAGTCCCAAAGAGGTTGGACCCAAGGAGGAACACACCAAGGCACATCATAATTACACTAGCCAAGGTAAAAATGAAGGAGAGAATCCTAAAAGCAGCAAGAGATAAGGGGACAGTAACCTACAAAGGAGTTCTCATCAGACTGTCAACTGATTTGTCAAAGGAGACCTTATAGACAAGAAGGGGCTGGAAAGAAGTATTCCAAGTCATGAAAGGCAAGGACCTACATCCCAGATTGCTCTATCTAGCAAAGCTTTCATTTAGAATGGAAGGGCAGATAAAGTGCTTCTCAGATAAGGTCAAGTTAAAGGAGTTCATCATCACCAAGCCCTTATTTTATGAAATGTTAAAAGGACTTATCTAAGAAAAAGAAGACGATCAAAAATAGGAACAGTAAAATGACAGCAAACTCATAGTTATTAACAACCACACCTAAAACAAAAACAAACTAAGCAAACAACTAGAACAGGAACAAAACCACAGAAATGGAGATCACATGGAGGATTAGCAACAGGGGAGTGGGAGGAAGAGAGAGAGGGAAAAGGTACAGAGAATAAGTAGCATAGATGGTAGGTAGAAAATAGAAAGGGGGGGGCAAGAATAGTATGGGAAATGTAGAAGCTAAAGAACTTATGACACATGAGCCCTGGCTGGCATAGCTCAGTGGATTGAGCGCGGGGTGCGAACCAAAGCATCGCAGGTTCGATTCCCAGTCAGGCCACATGCCTGGGTTGTAGGCCATGGCCCCCAGCAACCACATACTGATGTCTCTCTCTCTCTTTCTCCCTCCCTTCCCTCTCTAAAAATAAAATAAATAAAATCTTAAAAAAAAAAGAACTTATGACACATGGACATGAGCTAAAGCGGGGGAATGTGGGTGGGAGAGGGTGTACAGGGTGGAGGAGAGTGAAGGGGGGAAATGGGGCAACTGTAATAGCATAATCAATAAAATATATTTTTTAAAATGTTAGCCATCATTATCCACTAGGAAAATGCAAACTAAAACTACAATGAGATATCACCACATGCCTATCAGGATAGCTAAACTAAAAATATATATATAATACTAAATGCTGGTGAGGATGCAGAGAATAGGCTCACTCATACAGGGCTGGTGGGAAAGTAAAATAGAACTGCCACTTTCAAAGACAGTTTGGCAGTTCCCTATAAAACTAAACATTCAATTACCATATGGCCCAGCAGTTGTACTTCCCAGCATTTATTCTAGAGAAGTGAAGACTTATGATCACACAAAAATCTGTACATGAATAGCAGCTTTATCCATAATAGCCTAAAACAGCAAACAACACAGATGTCCTTCAGTGTATAACTGGTTAAAGAGTATTATTTACTTGTTTATTTTTAGTGAGGAGGGCAAGGAGAGAGAAAAAGAGGGAGTGAAACAACAATGTGAGAAACATAGTTGCCTCTTGTCACTGACCAGGGACCAAACCTGCAACCTAGGCATGTGCCCTGACCAGGAATTGAAGCAATGACCTTTCTTTTTGCAAGAAAATGCTCAATCCACTGAGCCACACCATTCAGGAACAGTGGATGACTGGTTAAATAAACTGTGGTACATCTACACCATAGAATACTCCTCCAAAGAATTGTGCTGAGGGAAAAAACAAGCTCCAAAAATGGAACAGTATGATCTCTAAAACCCCATTCATATAACATGTTTGAAATGGCAACATTGTAAAAATGGAGAGCACACAATGGTTAGAAGGGAATAAGGAAAGCTTAGTGGAGGGGCAAAGGACAGTGGCTGTGACCATAAAAGGGCAACAGGAATGACTATAACAGGTGTGTCTATAAAAAAACAACTCCAGACTTCCGGTCAAGACGGAGGTGTAGGTAGACATGCTTTGCCTCCCTGCACAACCATAAGAAGGATCACAGCTAACCTCAAAACAAAAAACACCTAGAAACTTCCAGAAAATCGAACTGTGTGGAAGTCCAACAACCAAGGACTTAAAGAATCCATGTTCAGCACCCTGGATGGCGTAGCTCAGTGGACTGAGCGCGGGCTGTGAACCAGGCATCGCAGGTTCGATTCCCAGTCAGGGTACATGTCTAAGTTGCAGGCCATGGCCCCCAGCAACCGCACATTGATGTTTCTCTCTCTTTCTCCTTCCCTCTCTAAAAATAAATAAAATTTAAAAAAAAAATCCAGCCCTGGCCAGTGTAGCTCAGTGGATTGAGCATGGGCCTGTGAATCAAACAGTCACTGTTTCGATTCCCAGTCAGGGCACATGCCTGGGTTGCAGGCCAGGTCCCCAGTGGGGGGCATGTGAAAGGCAATCACACACTGATGTTTCTCTCTCTCTCCTTTCCTTCTTATTTCTCTAGAAATAAATATTTAAAAAGTAAATTAAAGTACAATTGACATACAATAAAAAAAAAGAAAAAATAAAGAAACCATGTTCATCCAGATAGGTGAGATGGGCAGAGGTGGGGAGCTGGGGTGGAGAAGACACGCTGTGGTGGTGGAGGCCAGAGGATGGGACAGTTGCATATTCATGTGTGGTGGATAAAATCTAGAGGGATACTTTGGGAGTGAGTGATCCCAGCCCCAGGATAGACTGCACAGCCCAGGGTTCCAGCACTGGGAAATAAAGCTTCATAACTTCTGGCTGTAAAAGCCAGTGGAGGTTGGGGTGGTGGAAGAAACTGCAGGTCTCTTGAGACAGTTCATTCAAAGAGCCTACACAGCCCTAGAATGAGCACAAACCCACCCACTCTGTGAACCACCACCAGGGAAGCAGCTAAAGGGGCACCAGTCACAAATAAGAAGGGGGTGAAGTGACTGGAAATGGGGCAAGTGCTGAGCAAGCCTCCAGTGGCACTGTCACCTGTCCGACCCCTCCCCCACATACAGAGCCACAAAGTGGTGAAGCAGGTTGCCCTGCCCTGGCAAATTCTTAAGGCTCCACCCCATACAACTTAATAGGTGTGCTAAGACAGGGAGTCAAGCAGCTCTACTTAATACACAGAAACAAACACAGGGAGGCTGCCAAATTGAAGAGACAAAGATATATGGCCCAAATGAAAGAACAGAACAAAACCCCAGAAGAAGAATTAAGTGAAACAGAGATAGCCAACCTATCAGATGCAGAGTTCAAAACACTGGTGATAAGCATACTCAGAGAACTCACCGAATACAGCAAAAGCATAAGGGAAGAAATGAAGGCTACACTAAGTGAAATAAATAAAAATCCACAGGGAACCAACAGTGAAGGGGAGGAAGCCAGGGTTCAAATCAATGATTTGGAACAGAAGGAAGAAATAAACAATCAACCAGAACAGAATGAAGAAATAAGAAGTAAAATAAATAAATAAATAACAAGGAAACAAACAAATAAATAAAACAAGGAGAGAGATACTTACTTGGCAGGGGAGATACCGTGATCATGCAGGTGGTTTTCCTAGAGTGAGGCTTATCCTTTGCACTCCAGATGTGCTGGCCCCTGTGATTTCCCCAAATGTGAGGAACTCAACTGCATAATTCGTGGTAGTGGGGGACTGCATTTGCGCTCCCCCCTCCAAAAAAAGGAGAGAATAAGAAGATTCTGGGACATCTCCGAAAGTGCCAACATCTGAATCATAGGGATGCCCGAAGGAAAAGAGGAGGAGCAAGAAATGGAAAACTTATTTGAAAAAATAATGAAAGAAAACTTCCCTTATATGGCTGAGGAAATAGACATACAAGTTCAGGAATCACAGAGAGTCCCAAACAAGTTGGATCCAAAGAGGACCACACCAAGATACATCATAATTAAAATGCTAAAGGTTAACGATAAAAGGAGAGTCTTAAAAGCAGCAAGAGAAAAGAAGAGAGTTACCTACAAAGGATTTCCCATAAGGCTATCAGCTGATTTCTCAAAAGAAACTTTGCAGGCAAGAAGGGACTGCCAAGAAGTATTCAAAGTGATGAAAGGCAAAAACCTACAACCTAGATTACTCTATCCAGCTAACCTATCATTTAGAATGGAAGGGCAGATAAGGTGCTTCCCAGACAAGGTAAAACTAAAGGAGTTCATCATCACCAAGCCATTATTATATGAAATGTTAAAGGGACTTATCTGAGTAAAAAAATAATAATAAAACTATGAACATTAAAATGACAACAAAGTGAACTATCAACAACTGAGTCTATAAAACAAAAACAAAAGTAAACTAAGCGAACAACTAGAACAGGAACAGAACCATAGAAATGGAGATCACATGGAGGGTTATCAGTGGGGAGGAGGAGGAGGGAGAATAGGGGAAAAGGTACAGGGAATAAGAAGCATAAATGGTAGGTACAAAATAGACAAGAGGAGGTGTAGAGTAGTATCAGAGAATAGTATGGGGGCCCTGGCTGGTGTAGCTTGGTGGATGGAGTGTCAGCTTGAGAACTAAAAGGTCACTGGTTTCATTCCTGGTTGGGGCACATGCCTGGGTTGCAGGCCAGGTCCCCAGTTGGGGGTGTGTGAGAGGCAACCATGTGATGTTTCTCTGCCTCTCTTTCTCCCTCCCTTCCCTTCTCTCTAAGAATAAATAAATAAAAATCTTTTTTAAATAAAAAAAAGAATAGTATGGAAAATGGAGAAGCCAAAGAACTTATATAGCATGACCCATGGACATGAACTTAGGTAGGAGAATTGGTGGAAGGAAAGGGGGTACTAGGCAGAGGGGGGCAAAGGGGAAAAATTGGGAAAACTGTATGGCATAATCAATAAAATATACTTTAAAAAACACAACTGCACTATGGTAGTCAGGAGCAATCACCCCAGCCAGCTCAGGAACTCGCTCCCTTTTCTGTAATTCAGAAGCATGAGGAGCCCGAAGTGGCTGGGTGGCAGTATTAACTTGCAGTCAATGGAATCATTGCTCTATATCCTGGTAGAAGCATTCCTCCCTCTGGGACTATGATCTTCAGGCCTGCAGACCATAAAGTTACAGGAAAAGGAAGCAAACATTTTGCTAGTAGGTTACTAGAGTTAATAGTGAATGGTCCTCTTGCATTTCCTCCCCTTGATGGGAGAATCTGGACCATATATTAGATACTGATTCACCTATACAGCCTTCTTTTTTTGTTTGTTTGTTTGTTTTTTTCCTTTTTTTAAAATTCTTTATTTTATTGATTATGCAACTACAGTTGGCCCATTTTCCCCCCTCACTCCCCACCACCCTGCCCATCCCCTCCCACCCTCATTCCCCCCTTTAGTTCATGTCCATGTGTCATAAGTTCTCTAGTGTCTACATGTCCCATACTATTCCTACCCTCCCCCTGTCTATTTTCTACCTACTGTCTAT